>JAQRGA010000247.1:0-27079 GCA_029237695.1 Conchocele bisecta
TCGTTTATTGTGGCTGTGTCTGGAGAAATGAGTCTTATGGGTTTTGCGACCAGTGTAGATCCGCACAGTCTGATCAGGATCTGCACTGTTCGCCATTCCATCAGTGAACCCCCGTCATGTTTCTCGCAAACAAGATAGATCGTTATCAGGCTACAGGAGTGTGCTATTTGATCAGGAGCTACACTGACCACAATTCACATAAGCCCCTTTTCTGCAGGCACAGCCACAATTATGTTGTAGCTGAATTACAGTGGGACCTCTCTAAACCCTCCCAGGGTGTCCTGTTCTTGAGACGTCCCACTGTATTAGCTAGCGAAACATGTGTCAAAAATTCTCCAGTTAAGGTGCTTAATTTGGAGGTAAATTTCTTATTTCTCCATCAAAAATGGCACGTTGGGAGTGCTTTAGAATCGTCTCAATGACACGATTCTAAAGGACTGCCAACTTGCCATTTTTGATGAAGAAATAACAAAATTTCACCCAACATCTTGTACTCTAGTACATATTTGCATGTATTAGCTATCTATGCTAAAGGGTCAATATAGATCATTTTACAGGATATGTGTGTGATATACCAGCAGAACTTAGACACCCTGTATCTACTTCTTTGTACTTATCTCTATACCCATTGTACAAGTTTGCCAGAAATTCTGCCACCGACTCTTTCAGTTGCAATTATATATGTCATATAATATGGGAACACACCATTGTAGCACCCTGTATCTGCTAGCGGTACTTCGCTACATATTTGTATGCCCACTGTGCAGGTTCGTTTTAAATGCTACTTGCATACATATCTATACGTCCGTTGTACAACTTTGACTCTTTACTCGTGGGTCAGTATAAATAGTAAGGCCAGTGTACAGTTATTGAAGGTGTCAGTGGAAGAAGGGGGCTAACTCCCTCATGGAGTTAGCCCCCTTCTGCCACTGACCCCATCAATTATAACAGTCATATATTAGGGGAACAAAGCATTGTAGCACCCTGTATTTGCTACTTTGGTACATATCTACATGTCCAGTCTACAACTTTGCCAGAAATTCTGCTCTCGACTCCTTCATTTATGTATGTCATATACTACTGGAACACACCATTGTAGCACCCTGTATTTGCTACTTTGGTACATATCTACATGTCCAGTCTACAACTTTGTGCAAGAAAATCTTTACTAAATGGTCATTTTCAATGGTAAAACCTTGTTTACATTTCAAGTGGTCAGTGGAAGAAGTGGTCTAACTCCCTCATGGAGTTAGTCCCTTTCTGCCTCTGACCCCTTCAAGTGTATATAACATATACTAGGGGAACATAACATTGTATCACCCTGTATTTGCTCTACTTTGATACATAGCTGCATGCACCTGAGATAGCCAGAAATGTCCACGTTGTGAACCCAAATATGTACAGTGATTGGGTACCTCAAAATATTTACATATTTTTATATGTATACATGTAAATGTATGTGAGTTGTTCTGTTGTATAATGTTTGCATCACAACACTGATATTACCCGTCATACAAGGCCGCTGTATATATAAACAAGCAAATTATCACGTACATTTATATCAAAACAATGCAACCGAGTTCAGATGCCATTCACTATTTTCACATCTATTTAATCATAATATCAATACAGAGTGATTATGCAAGAACATTATAAATATGCCATATACTTTTATGCTGTTCTGCTTAATAGAAATATATGTACTTTCACTAGGGGCCTCTGAATATGTAAATAAGTAAATTGTATGTTGTTTTGCTTAACCCTTAGACCGCTACTCACAACAATTGTCGTCTGCTGTTGCTTTTATATCTTCCTTAATTTTCAATAACAACATTGTTTGACAGCACTTCAGAATCATTTCCAATGGAAATGATTCTGAAGTGCTGTCAAAGCATGTTTTGATGATAAAATTTGGAAAACAGAAAATAAACAGCAGACGACAACAAAAAGTAAGATAGCGGTCTAAGGGTTAATATTGTACTAATATATCGACAGCAATCGTGGGCTGAATATATAAACAAATACATTTTTGTTGTTCATGCTGTACACACAAATATATTGACAGTCACTGGGGGCCTCTGAAACATAAACAAGTAAATGTTGCCCTGTGTTATGTGATAGGGCTGATATAGTCCTGTTGTATGTGGCTAATGTGACACAGATTTCAAGGGAATCGTGTTATCTCAGGTATGTCAACATTGAGATAGGAACTAGCCTGGCTGATGTCAATAATGTCACTACACCCTGTTCAAATTGTGGTACAGGAAAAAGTGGCTGCTGAAGAGTGGTTTATTTGGTCATATGTGGTTGTGACTGGAGAAATGGGGCTTGTGTGATTTTTGTCACTGATAGGCAAGAGGGGATATAACATTAGTCCATGTATGTACGTGCCGTGTGTACGTACATACCTACATACGTTAGCAACACCTTTCATTTTTCAATAACTTATAAACCGCTTCACCAATTTTGATAATATTTGGCCGTAGGGTGTGTCTAGGGATGGCGCTTTTTTTTGCATATGACCCACGTCCGACCGCCCAAGGTCAAGGTCATTGAGGACTGACGTTCACCTTGTTTGTAGGGCAAAACTGGTATATTTTTGTTATTATCAAAGCTGCCAGCGAGGGGAATAGCTTAATGCCCTTGCTACCCTGGCTGATGTAAATAATGTCAAATTGTCATACAAGAAACATGACTACTTAATAGTGTGATTTATTGGGTCACATATGTGGTTGTGACTGGAGAATATATTCTTATCAGGGCGCAACAATTTGCAACCAGACTATTAATTAGGCTGGTCCGGAATACCATAAGATATAACAATTCGTTCCCACGAATTAACAATTCGTTCCCATGGGAACGAATTGTTAATTCGTGGGAACGAATTGTTATCCCCAATTCTCACGTCACAGCCACACATGTGACTGGAGAAATGGGGCTCATGGGATTTGTGACCAATGTAGCTCATGATCAGAGAGTACATTCGTGTAGCTATAGCCTGATAGCGATCTATATGTCGCTGTGACTGGAGAAATGGGGCTTGTGGGATTTCGGACCAGTGTTGCTCCTGATCACACATCACATTTGTGTAGTCTGATAGCGATCTATATGTGGCTGTGACTGGAGAAATGTGGCTTACGGGTTTTGCTCCTGATCAAATAGCATACTCTGTAGACTGATATATAACCATCTATATTGCCCATTTGAAACATGACGGGTGTTTCATTGATGGAATGTCGAACAGTGTAAATCCTGATCAGATTGTGTGAATACATATACACTGGTCGCAAAACCCATAAGCCCCATTTCTCCAGTTGCAGCCACATATTATTATAGGAATGAATGGCCTTTTTGTGGAATTTATCGGGGTATAAACTTGGAAAAGTCGCGGGAATACTGGACGAAGGCCGGAAGGCCTCGTCCAGTATTCCCGCGACTTTTCCAAGTTTATATCCCCGATAAATTCCACGAAAAAGCCATTCATTTCTTATAATTCCAGCATTTGAAATAAATTCATTAAGAAAATGTGTTTATTTTCCGTTTTCTTAAGAATTATTTTAACTGCGCCTGACGGTTACGGAAAGTAGTTTGGCATGGAGTTTACTGGGATATAAATTTTGGACGGAGACTTGCAACGGACCAATCAAATGTTAGGGAATTGTGTAAATATTTTTCTGCTGGAATTATGACTTCATATGCTATATGAATATGTTGGTGCTCAAATTGTGAAATGACAATATTATGGCTATTCTAGAATTAATTTAAATAAATCAACAGAGCTCCAGATAAGCTGCTTATTTGCCAAAAACCCAATTGAAATTAGAAGTAGCGAGTATCAAAAAGCAATAACAAATTTGTGGTACCTTTATCATGTTACAGAAAACAATAAACAGACCGCAAATTTGGCATAGTTTTCTTATTTTCCATGAAAACACATCCAAGAAGACAATTCAAATGAAATGCCAAGACATGTTTTCATTTTGAAGCAAACTATTCAATAATTACTGTCTGTTGATGTGTAAACAGTAGTGTGATTTTATTTTACCCAATTAAAATATTGAAATACCCAATTGCTTCAGATATGATGGAGTGAAAATACTCAATTACTAATTCCTTATCTGGAGCCCTGAATCAAATTTATAAACATAATTGGCAGAAACAAATCTAGCAAAAACTGATATACACATAGTTTCTTACTACATCCCGGTGGGTGGGAGCATGCAATGAGTAATTTAATGATCGGGGTTCATCCTTACCGGAAATCCGATTGGAGACCTCGTTTGGCCCTCACATACGTGTTTGGCATTTTGTATGTGACAGTTCTGGTTATACCCCTTATGTGAGTATTACGATTATTCATAATCCTACATGTATTCTAGGGGAGGGGCCAATTAAGTGACTTGGTGTGGTATGAACCTGACACCTGACACCAGTAGCCTATTTCACCAACATTGCAAAGTGTACTTTCCTAGCAAAGTATACTTTGAGGGAGAAATTTAAAATTTTTAGAAATTTTATTTTATATTTATTAATTTTTATTATGCTGAATTTATTACATTATCACAGCCAATTTGGCTGTGATAATGTAATAAATTCAATATAATAATTCTGCATACTTTTAATCATCAAATATATGCAGTTGTTAGTTCTATATGAAATAATTCATTTCAGGAAAAATAAATGATTGCTCCCTCAAAGTATACTTTGCTAGATCAGTGTACCTTGCAATTTTTATGAAATCGGCTGGCTACAGGTCAGGTTATTCTAATTTCAGGGCTGAATATGTTTTTGCTCAATGTAAATGCTCGGTTCTGATTTTGGGATTTTTCCCCACAATGCAGCAGATTAAAATGGGATCGAACCCGTTTCCCGGCCTTACATGACCTTAGTTGTTAATAGGCCGTTAAACACCAATACACAAACGACATCCCGATTTTCCATGCAATTCGTAGGGACACTTGGGTTCAGAAATGCAATACAAATCTACATTTAAATTAATAATGTGTTCCGTCACTTTCTGCACGTATCTGATACCTAGTGACTTTAAGATGTTAAATTCAATATTGTATTGATGTAATGTAAAACTGTGTCACATGTACTTAAGAGAGTGTCAAATTTAACGTTGACTCACAAATGAAGCACACTGCTGAATTAAATTGTGCCGTCTGCTGTTTATTTTATATTTTCCATTTATCTCATAAAAAAGCATGTTTTGACAGCACTTTAGAATGATTCTGAAGTGCAGTCAAACCATGTTTTTATTGAGAAAACATTCAAAACATAAAGCAGCAGCAGATAACACGTTTCGTTTCCAGCATTCTAAGTGTTAACACGTACATACTTAGTAACTCTGGTCCAAGTACATGTACATTGTATATGTTCTATTAACCCTAAGTAACTCACATGGAATGTTCCAGTAATGCAGAAAAGGGGGTCTTTTGATAAAAAATAAAAAAAAAAAAAAAAAAAATAAAAATATCCACAAATGGTGCAGATCCTGATGAGACGCCGTGTTACGAGCCGGCTCATCAGGATCTATTCTGTTCGTGGATATTGGAGAAGAGGTACATGTATCTATTATTGAAAGGGTTAACCCTTAGACTGCTACTCGCAACAATAGTCGTCTGCTGTTGTTTTTATATCTTGCCTTATTTCTCAATAAAAACATGTTTTGACAGCACTTCAGAATCATTTCCAATGGAAATGATTCTGAAGTGCTGTCAAAGCATGTTGTAAATTATTCTAAAGTGCTGTCAAATCATGTTTTTGATGATAAAAATGGAAAATAGAAAATAACAGCAGCCGACAAAAAAAATAAGATAGCGGTCTAATTGTTAACTTTGTCACTCATGAAAATACGACGTTTAATGTTCACTTGATGAAAAATAAATCAATTGGAACTGACAAATATGTCACTTTTGGGAGGTTGGTTGGGAGCATGTGAAGTAACGAGATTCATTCTTACTGGAATCTCAGGGTACATTTCACAATGGGATTCATTCTTACTGGAATCTCAGGGTACATTTAACAACGGGATTCATTCTTACTGGAATCTCAGGGTACATTTCACAACGGGATTCATTCTTACTGGAAATTCAGGGTACATTTAACAACGAAATTCGTTCTACTGGGATTCATTCTTACTGGAATCTCAGGGTACATTTAACAACGAAATTCGTTCTTACTGGAATCTCAGGGTACATTTCACAACGGGATTCATTCTTACTGGAATCTCAGGGTACATTTAACAACGGGATTCATTCTTACTGGAATCTCGGGGTACATTTCACAACGGGATTCATTCTTACTGGAATCTCAGGGTACATTTCACGACGGGATTCATTCTTACTGGAATCTCAGGGTACATTTCACGATGGGATTCATTCTTCCTGGAATCTCAGGGTACATTTAACAACGAAATTCATTCTTACTGGAATCTCGGGGGTACATTTCACAACGGGATTCATTCTTACTGGAATCTCGGGGTACATTTAACAACGGGATTCATTCTTACTGGAATCTCAGGATACATTTAACAACGAAATTCATTCTTACTGGAATCTCAGGGTACATTTCACGATGGGATTCATTCTTACTGGAATCTCAGGGTACATTTAAAAACAGGATTCATTCTTACTGGAATCTCAGGGTACATTTCACGACGGGATTCATTCTTACTGGAATCTCGGGGTACATTTAACAACAGGATTCATTCTTACCGGAATCTCGGGGTACATTTCACGACGGGATTCATTCTTACTGGAATCTCAGGGTACATTTCACGACGGGATTCATTCTTACCGGAATCTCAGGGTACATTTCACGACGGGATGCATTCTTACTGGAATCTCAGGGTCATTTCACGACGGGATTCATTCTTACTGGAATCTCAGGGTACATTTAACGACGGGATTCATTCTTACCGGAATCTCAGGGTACATTTCACGACGTGATTCATTCTTACTGGAATCTCAGGGTACATTTAACGACGGGATTCATTCTTACCGGAATCTCAGGGTACATTTCACGACGGGATTCATTCTTACCGGAATCTCAGGGTACATTTCACGACGGGATTCATTCTTACTGGAATTCTCGGGTACATTTTCACGACGGGATTCATTCTTACCGGATCTCAGGGTACATTTCACGACGGATTCATTCTTACCGGAATCTCAGGGTACATTTCACGACGGGATTCATTCTTACCGGAATCTCAGGGTACATTTCACGACGGGATTCATTCTTACTGGAATCTCGGGGTACATTTAACGACGGGATTCATTCTTACCGGAATCTTGATATTCCTGGTTTGACCCTCGGGTACATTTTTTTGACTTAAATGAGAGTTGAATCCGGTTATACCCATTATAAAAGTAATAATATATTTTCTTTCTGTAAATATTTAGCTCTGATTCCCCCCCACCCCCCACCACAACAGGTAATGTATAGGACTTGACCCCATTAACCTGGTCTAAAATTACATTCGCTGTTGACAGACCATTACACACCATTACATCAAATGTAAATGTCATTTAGTGCTGGGTCAGCTCATAGAGAAGATATATTACATGTAATTACTGGCTAGTTTCTATATGGCCGTTCCCTAATTGCTTGATTAATTCAATTAGCAATGTCTGTGTTGTAAAATTAGGGTGTGTGGATAGAAGGGAGATAAGAGAAATTGGTTTGTCAGCCACTAATGAGAAAATATCCAGTGTCCTTAACCGAAAATTGTCGTCTGCTGTTTTTAATGTTTGCCTTAATTCTTAACAAAAAACCTGTTTTGGCAGCACTGCGCTGTCAAAACAGGTTTTTATCGAAAAATGTTGAAAAAAAAAAACATTTCCAGCAGACGACAAAATTTAATTCAGCGTAGTAAGGGTTAAAGGCATAAAGTGAGGAAACATATTTGTAGAAGCTATTTTAACCCTTACACGGCTATCTTATTTTTTTGTCGGCTGCTGTTTATTTTCTATTTTCCGTTTTTATCATCAAAAACATGCTTTGACAGCACTTTAGAATAATTTACAACATGCTTTGGCAGCACTTCAGAATCATTTCCATTGGAAATGATTCTGAAGTGCTGTCAAAACATATTTTTATTGAAAAATAAGGCAAGATATAAAAACAACAGCTGACTACTATTGTTGTGAGTAGCAGTCTAAGGGTTAATTATTGGTTTGCATCCTATTCCACAATTTCTGAACATGATTATCTCCATCACTGATAGGCATGAGGGGATATAGCATTAGTCCATGTGCATACGTGTGTGCGTGCGTGCGTGCGTGCGTTAGTAACACCTTTCATTTTTCAATAACTTATGAATTGCTTCACCGATTTCTATTATATTTGGCCACAATGTCTGTCTAGCGATGGTGCTTTGTTTTTGCATATGACCCACGATCCGAACGACCAAGGTCAAGGTCACTGAGGACGTATGTTCACCTTGTTTTTGTCGCTCCTGTTTTAGCAGAGGCGCGACTATAGTCGGCGCTTTTTCCGTCGTCCGCGTCGTCCGTGTCGTCCGCGTCGTTGGTCCGCAGCTCACGTCCGGTTTTTTTGTAAGGCAAATGCGTTAAAGTGGGTGGTTGGTTGGGAGCAAGCAATGGGTAATTTAATGATCGGCATTCATCCTTACCGGAATGCCGACATTACATGGTTTGGCCCTCCTGTACATTTTCGGGCCCCTGCTACTTGAGAGCTAAATCCTGTTATGCCCCAATAAAAAAGTAATAAGATTAGAGCTAATCATATTACTTGTGGGGTGAGCTAAGTGACTCTGGTGTGGTATGGACCTGGCACCAGGTCAGGATATTCTAATTTCAGGGCTGAATATATAGTTTATGTAATATTGAGCTCTGATTTTGGGAATTTCCTCATTATGGACAGGTTGAATACGGGATAGTCCAACCCGTTGGCCCGGCCTTAAATGACCTTAGCTGTTGATAGGACGTTAAACACCAATAAACAAACAAACAAACAAATGCGTTAAAGTTATTATTGTTTTTTCACAATATCTCTTTAACCCCTTTTGCCAGACTTTGATAATATTTCACATCAATGTTTGTCTAGGGATGATGCTTCATTACGCACACCCCCACATCCAAATTCTCAAGGTCAATGTCATTTGTTTACTTGTAATGTTCACGGTCAAATGCCTCGGCAGGCACGATAACGCTGTGGCGGAATTCTTGTTGAGGCTCAGCGTTAATTCTTTTTATTATCAAGGCTGCCAGGGGATTAGCTGTTTAATAACAATACCCATGTTCTTGTAGATAGATATATAGATACATAGATATAGAGAATAGTAGGTTAGTGCCATGAATGGGAAAAAATATCCGGCAAGGCTCAAGAATTTCTTTATTTCTAATCAGAAGTATATGTTGTGACCACTCATTTGAACCGTCTCGCCGAACGGTTCAAATGAGTGGTCACAACCTATACTTTGGTTGAGAAATAAGGAAAATAGATAGAGAAATAGGTAGGTTAGTTCCCCGTGAATGGGAAACAAATATCTGGCAAGGCTTAGGAAACGGGATTGGCGAGGCTCTGCCGAGCACATCCCGTTTCCGAGCCGCGCCAGATATTTTTTTCCATTCACGGCACTAACCTACTATTCTATTTATCCCGTCAACACCTACAAACGGCTGTAAAATGCAAAAATAGTATTGACTGGATATCAAAAATGTTTCACGGCAACGTGTTTCACATAGATTAGGCACATAACTGAATTTGTAATAATTGTATCGTACTTGCTAATATGTACACATGTGGTGAGATGTGGGGTGATGTAGGGGGGGGGGGGGGCACATAATGCCATTAAATTTGAGCATGGCGCCACCAAAATCAAGCATGGGGTGGTGCCATGCTAAGATGCCATGCTAAGATAGGCTGGCAGGAACAGTCTGCCTTAATTGCCTTGAACAAACATGAGACATACCGTGCGATTTTGTACCTAAGAACATATGTGATTTTCATTAAATAAATTCACACTAGATGCGATATTTTCCGTAAATGACGTCGAAAGATGACGAAATTTTCATTGCAAATGCGGAATACTATTTTGTCATCTTCCAACATCATTTACTGAAAATATCATAAATTTTGTAAATATTTTTCATGAAATGTCGCACATTTTCTTAGGTACAAAATCGCATGGCGTGTCTCACAAGTGAAATGACGAGATTGTTGAAACATTGCACGTCACCGACCAGTTTACACTTTGTAAAGAAAAGTTTGAAATTGGCCAGTATCGCATGACACATACTTCAACTTAGCCGACAATTTCCATACGCACCAACATAATCATAGGTGAAACATAATCATAGGTGAAACGTTAATTAATACAACTTATTTAAGAATGTTGACTTTTAATTTAAATTAAACACTGTTTAGCATTGTCAGCATGAAGGTTACTGAATTTTGTCATGCAAAATACAAGTTGTTGAAATTAACAGGTTTTTGCATGACTATTTGACAATTTCAATGCTGAATTAAATTGTGCTGTTTGTGTTTTATTGTCCATTTTTAGGGCGCCTTTCAAAGAAAGGAGTGCTTATGGCATACCCCCGGCATCGTAGTCAGCGTCTGTCCATCCGTCTATCTTCTCTCAAAATTAACGTTGGGGGAAATTTGTTATAATTTCTGTTTCCTTTCAACAAACGTTTTGATATTTCACACAAGCCGTTCTCTAATGATTCTCGATTATGCTGTGACAATTCCACGACGCTCATCCCCCGCTATCCCCAAGGTCAAGGTCACAATCTTAGCGCTTCCTCAAACTTAACATTGGGGGAAATTAGTTATAATTTCTGTTTCCTTTCAGCTTCTTGATATTCGTTAAACCAAAGCACCACCAGGCGCGCTTCGTTGTCTTCTGACAACTCTTGTTCTAATCAAAAATATGGTTTGGTAGTACTTTTTTCCACCGTACATGTGGTTCGACTCGAGAATTTTTATATTGAATGTAGTTTGTGTACACAACTCCTCTGAAACCGTTCAGTCGATCGATCTGAAACTATACACACGTCTTCTACACATATTGAAGATGTGCACCTTGGTGTTTTTATGCCGAAACAATATTTTTTAACGAAAATATTGCCTTTTTAACTTACCCATTTTTTCTACATTTTTCAATACAATTATATATACGGTACATTGTTTGTGTACACAACTCCTCTGAATCCGTTCAGTCAATCGATCTGAAACTATACACACGTCTTCGAGATGAATAATAAAATAATGCTTAGTCTAATTCTCATTAATTGTTTCTTGCCTTGGTGACAGCTATATAATTCACATTTCTGCATCTTCGCTGTCTGGCCCATATTCAACGGGCGTATTTTGTGACTTACGGCACTCTTGTTTTAAATGGACTTAGTCTGAAAATCATTTTGTGATGATTGGATAGGTTGCAAAATTAACATATCAAAATCATTCCAGGGGTGACAGGGATAATCAGAGCTCCAAATAAGTTGCGTACTGGCACTTATTTTAGCAGAATACGCATTGATTATCAAAAGTGGGAGTATAAAATACTCACATGACTGAAAATAAGCATTGATTTTCAAATTGAGTAGTAAAAATACTGTACTAACGTTGAAAATGTACTTTAGAGTTGAGCTGCAAAAGGGATGGGGTACTGCTCCTGCTCACTTTCTCTAGTGGGATTTGCGACCAGTCTAGCTCCTGATCAAATAGCTCATTCCTGTATCCTGATAGCAATCTATATTGCTTAATAGAAGCATGGCAGGTGTTTTATTGATGAAACGACGGTCAGTGCAGATCCTGATCAGACTGTGCGGATGCACAGGCTGATCTGGATCTACACTAGTCACAGAATCCATAAGCCCCCATTTCTCCAGTCACAGCCACAAATGTAGTTGTGGAGTACATTTGGTAGAGGGACGTTGTTTAATGCTATTGTTCCATTTTGTTGCCTATCATCAACATGAGGGGTCTCCATACTCTATGGTAATTCATATCAGCATTCTGATAGTGGCATGTTGACTGCATAGTTGATGTTGACTGCATAGTTGACAAGTTTATACGTTGTGATATGTGAAAATGTGGTTTATTGTACCATATCAGTTGTAGATTGCCTGTTGGAAGTCTGTGATTTAACCCTTTCAACACCACAGAACTCTATAGAGACAATGTTTGCAAACAGTGCAGATCCAGATGAGCCGGCTCGTAACGAGCCGTCTCATCAGGATCTCCACTGTTTGTTAATAGTTATCAAATTTGAAAAAATTACCCTTTCTGAAGAATGGAATAGCCTGAAAATTTGAATGGACCAATGAAATAGCATGAAACAGTGGCATGGAACAGCCCATTAAGTTACTTGGTGTTGAAAGGGTTAACTACCACTGTATGCTTTCCTGTTTTTTATGGTCTTAACTAGTTCACATTCTAGTTTACCCGGGCAGGCTCTTTTCATTAATTTTAGTCCAGATGTTCAAACTGTAACCCCAGATCAGACTGCACACATGTGACAAATGTGCACAAATGTGCAGTATGATCAGGGGCTACACTGTTTGCATCTTATGATTTAGTTTGTGATTTGTTCTTTCTTTTGTTCTTGAGGAAAATATTTCATAGTCAGCTGTAAACGTGCAACACTTCTAAGGGGTGTTGAGGGTCATTATAAGCCAGGGAAAGTAAAAGTAACAGAAAATAAAATTTACAAGTGACAAACGAAATTGAGGTAACAGACTAACAGTTGTGACTGCTGTCTCCTCCTCCTCCTTCTTCTACAGGGATGGGTTGTGGCCTAGGGGTGGCCTCCAATCCAGAGTTGTGGGTTCAAACCTCGCGTTAGGCATCAAAAATACTTTCATAGTATTTCCATCCCACTGGTGTGTCGGATGAGACTGTAAACAGTCTATATGACCCTAGCTGTTGCTGGGACGTTGAACCCATTCACTTTCACTTTTTTTCTACTTCTACACGTGTTTGGCAGGTGGGAGAATGCACACAAACACACATTGCTGCTAAACAGTGTTTGTCATCAAATATAAATAAACGCTTTTATATGAAGTGATACGTTTCAATGCAAACAATGAACTAAATAGAGAATAGTAAATTAGTGCCGTGAATGGGAAAAAATATCCGGCAAGGCTCAAGAATTTCTTTATTTTACATCAGAAGTATATTTTGTGACCACTCATTTGAACCGTCTCGCAGAGTGGTCACAACATATTCTTTGGTTCAGAAATAAGGAAAATAGATAGAGAATAGTAGGTTAGTGCCGTGAATGGGAAAAAATATCTGGCAAGGCTCAGGAAACGGGATGGGCGAGGCTCTGCCGATCAGGGCTCATCCGTACTGGAATCCTGACTGGAGACCCGGTTTGGCCCTCACATACGTTTTTGGCAATTTTGTATGTGACATATTAATCTGGTTATTTCCACTTATGTGAGTATCACGATTATTCGTAATCCTATTTTAGGGGAAGGGGCCAAGTGACTTGGTGTGGTATGGACCTGCCACCAGGTCAGGTTATTCTAATTTCAGGGCTGAATATATATTTTTTTTCAATGTAAATATTCCGTTCTGATTTTGGGATTTTCACACAGGTTAAATAAAGGGATGGAACCGGTTTGAACGGCATCTAACCGGTTTGAACGGCATCTAACCAGTTTGAACGGCATCTAACCGGTTGGCCTGGTCTTAAATGAACCTAGCTGTTAATAGGCCGTTAAACACCAATAAATCCAGCACAAAAATATTTACACAATTCCCTAACATTTGATTGGCCCGTAGCAAGTCTCTGTCCAAAATTTATATCCCAGTAAACTCCCACGCCGAACTACTTTCAGTAACCGTGAGGCGCAGGTAAAATAATTCTTAAGAAAACGGAAAATAAACACATTTTCTTGATGAATTTATTTCAAATACTGGAATTATAAGGAATGAACGGTCTTTTTGTTGAATTTATCGGGGATATAAACTTACGGCCTTCGTCCAGTATTCCCGCGACTTTTCCAAGTTTATACCCAGATAAATTCCATGAAAAGGCCATTCATTCCTATAATAAATCAAATCTACTTCTACACTGAGCTGCACTTGCAGTACCCTCTATCTGCTCTGTAAAGGTATTCAGTCTTGCAGTACCCTCTATTGGCTCTGTAAAGGTATTCAGTCTTGCAGTACCCTCTATCTGCTCTGTAAAGGTATTCAGTCTTGCAGTACCCTCTATCTGCTCTGTAAAGGTATTCAGTCTTGCAGTACCCTCTATCGGCTCTGTAAAGGTATTCAGTCTAAGTTCAGTTAAGTTTGCCTGCCAATTGTGTGGCATTTCTCTGGGCTAACGATCCATATGAAATAACCATTTGCAAGCATGGCAATGGATTGCTATGCATGTTATAGAATGGTATACATCTCAGGATTCATAAGATCCTGAATTTAATTGGATTGACACAGAACCAGACTGAGATGAAGTTAATGGTAATAGATTTTTAAAAAAAAAACGTTTTGGCATCTTGTGTACTCTAGTAGATTTATTGATAGGTTAATTTTCACAGAAAATATGTATGGAATCAGGGGCGCATCCAGCATTTGGGGAACAGGGGTTTGTCCTATTTTCGAGCTCCACGGATATAAATTTGACCACCCTAGCATATGCCCCCCAGGACAAATTTTGAAATCTGAATGTCCAGAAATGCACTTTCCTGTGTTTTACGGCATTTAAATTCAGACTCCAACTGGTGGTAAACTGTGATCTATGTAAACTCCGTGCAGGGTTGCAACCCCGGAATCCGGTCTCCAATTATTTTACTCCCCTGGTATACCAAGTATGTGGAGGGATATATAGCTTTCGTCATTATCCAGTCACTGCCACATTTGAGACATACGATGTGATTTTGTACCTAAGATGTTCAATACCGTATATATATTTACAAAAGTGACGATATTTTCCGCAGATGACGTCTAAAGATGACGAACTGCTCAGAGCAAATGTGGAATAGAATTCCACATTTGCTCTGAACATTTCGTCAACCTTCAACATCATATACAGATTGTATCACAGTTTCTGTAAATACTCTTCATGAAAAATCACACATCTTCTTAGGCACAACAACACAATGGCTTGCCTCCTTTGATGTTCGCCATTGGGCTGTCAATTTCACCATTGTTTATAGGTGTCTTGTCACAGTCATGACAGAGCATCAATGTTCCTGATTAGTGGACATGGTCATAATTACCATTGTAGAGCTACTCAGATAAGCTGAATGTCTAACTAGTATTTCAGATTCAGTGCATACAGTCGAACCTGTGCTAAAGACCACCTCCTAATGGCACTCACCTGGCTGTAAAGGCTACAATTTTGTTGTCCCAATGGCACAATTTCTATAAAATGACCACCTGTGAACAAAGACCAGATTTTTCACTTCCCATGCCTTTATACACAGGTTTGACTGTATTTTATTTTTGCAAGGGATGTGTTGTGGCTTATGGGTTAGAATACCTTGACTTCAAATCCGGAGGTTGTGGGTTCAAACCTCGCCTTAGGCATCAAAAATACTTTCATAGTATTTCCATCCCACTGGTCTGTCGGATGAGACTTTAAACTGTGGTGCCGTCTCTATATGACCTTAGCTGTTGCTGGGACGTTAAGCTGTGGTCCCGTCTCTATATGACCTCTGTTGCTGGGACGTTAAACTGTGGTCCCGTCTCTATATGACCTCTGTTGCTGGGACGTTAAACTGTGATCCCGTTTCTATATGACCTCTGTTGCTGGGACGTTAAACTGTGATCCCGTCTCTATATGACCTCTGTTGCTGGGACGTTAAACTGTGGTCCCGTCTCTATATGACCTCTGTTGCTGGGACGTTAAACTGTGGTCCCGTCTCTATATGACCTCTGTTGCTGGGACGTTAAACTGTGATCCCGTCTCTATATGACCTCTGTTGCTGGGACGTTAAACTGTGATCCCGTCTCTATATGACCTCTGTTGCTGGGACGTTAAACTGTGGTCCCGTTTCTATATGACCTTAGCTGTTGCTGGGACGTTAAACTGTGGTCCCGTCTCTATATGACCTTAGCTGTTGCTGGGACGTTAAACTGTGGTCCCGTCTCTATATGACCTTATCTGTTGCTGGGATGTTAAACTGTGGTCCCGTCTCTATATGACCTTATCTGTTGCTGGGATGTTAAACTGTGGTCCCGTCTCTATATGACCTTAGCTGTTGCTGGGATGTTAAACTGTGGTCCCGTCTCTATATGACCTTATCTGTTGCTGGGATGTTAAACTGTGGTCCCGTCTCTATATGACCTTATCTGTTGCTGGGATGTTGAACTGTGGTCCCGTCTCTATATGACCTTATCTGTTGCTGGGATGTTAAACTGTGGTCCCGTCTCTATATGACCTTAGCTGTTGCTGGGATGTTAAACTGTGGTCCCGTCTCTATATGACCTTATCTGTTGCTGGGATGTTAAACTGTGGTCTCGTCTCTATATGACCTAAGCTGTTGCTGGGATGTTAAACTGTGTTACCGTCTGTATATGACCTAAGCTGTTGCTGGGATATTAAACTGTGGGTTAAGCTGTGGTCCCGTCTCTATATGACCTTAGCTTTAAATCCATTCACTTTCACTTTTGTTTATACAAATTAAGTAGTAAGATTAGTACTAATCATATTACTTTTAGGGAGTGGAGCTAAGTGAATTTGGTGTTTTTAGGACCTGGCACCTGATCAAGTTATTCTAATTTCAAGGTTGAATACATATATTTTTCTGTAAATATTCCGTTCTGATTTTGACATCCATCAAATTGTTGTGTATTGTTGTGCCAGTTTTGAAAGTCAATGCATATATATCTAAATAGATAAATAAATAAAAATGTGTAAAGTACACCAATACATACTTTATCTGGAGCTCCGAGACTGATACCAGTGATTGGGGTTTATGATGGCCCGCCCACCTGGGTTGACTCACAAATATTACTAGACAATCAGTATAGAGAATTACATGTACTGTAATTGGCAGAATTCTCATCCAATTGTTGAATACAATGGGGGTGGGTGGGTGGGAGGTTTTATTGTAGACTGAAAAAAAAATGAAATTGTGTAAAATACATATTTTCTTAAATTTTCTATATCTTGTTTAATTTTCCTACCAATCGTCACAAAATGGGGGTATTTTTGTTCTCAAAAATAAGAAAATTACTTGCAAAAAGTGCAGATCCTGATGAGACGGCTCGTTACGAGCCGGCTCATCTGGATCTACACTTGTTTTGCCAATTCCACTATACAGGCATGTGGTGTTGAAATGGTTAAAGGTACAGCCCACTCAGTAGATATCATTGATATCTTTACAAAAATGCTCCTATCAAAAATGTTCCAGTGGCAGGCAGAGCTCCAGTTAAGGTGCGTAATTTGGAGGTAAATTTCTTATTTCTCCATCAAAAATGGCACGTTGGGAGTGCTTTAGAATCGTCTCAGACAATTCTAAAGGACTCCCAACTTGCCATTTTTGATGAAGAAATAACAAAATTTCACCCCAAGTTGGTCAAATTACGCACCTTAACTGAAGCCCTGGTGGCAGGGTTAGGTAGTGGGTTCAAACCTCACCTTAGGCATCAAAAAATACTTCATAGTATTTCCGTCCTTGAAACGAGGTCCGACGTTAAGCCCATTAACGTTTTAACTCCTGTTCAGCGGTTGCGGAGATACTTAGGAAAATGTAGGTATTTAGTAGCTCAAAATAGCAGTGACATACTCTGCCCACCGTGGTAGTTAGTTGTAAGGATGTGTTGCTGGATAGCTGTTATAATAAAACTAATCTCCCTGTATGTGACCTGGCATTTAGACTGGTATATTGTGACACAGCTAGTTGGTACACCACCGCCTGCACTAACCTTGCCACCAATAGTAGTTGTCAATTTCTTTATTTCAAAGTACAGTCCACACTCGTTTACTCAAGTCCACGGGACAGAGGAAGATAAGTTAAGTTGAAAAACTGTTAGTGATGTTATTATATAAGACTGACCCCCGTATACATGTACATGTCCTTGGTACGAAAAGTGAAAGTGAAAGTGAATGCGTTTAAGTTTTAACGTCCCAGCAACAGCTAAGGAATCATATAGAGAAGGGGCCCACACTTTAAAGTCTCTTCCATGGAAATACTATGGACATATTTTGTTATGCCTAAGGCGAGGTTTGAACCCACAACAAGAATTTGACTTTTAGTTATCAGTAGTTTTACGTAACGAGTGTGGACTGTATTTGAATATTGTTCTTGAAATCAAGCAGCTTGATTGGCTGAGGCTGAGCTGTGTTACAGCTCAGGCTCAGTCAATCAAACTGCTCGGTTGCGAGCTGGCATTGCCAATAGATGTTCAGAAACGTTGCTAATCTGGGCAAGATTAACGCAGGCGGTTGTGTATAGATACTGAGATATCGGGTTGTTGTACAGCATCATTAGAATTCATTGGAGAGTAAGATAATATGTGATTGTATTACATTCTAGTCAGGTTGGAAATATGACACCTCAAGTACATCGTATCTCTTGGTCACTCGTTCACTGGAGGCTTTCAGTGCAAGTGGTGGAATTAGAAAAGGAAATTATTCTGCTGTCTGAAGGACAGTTCATATTTGGCGCCAAGACTAGCACCGGATTTAAAAAAAAAAGTGGGGCGGTGTATTGCTTTGTGACCGGCATAACTCTGATCAGAGATATATTTTTTGTGTGAATAAATTCAAATATTTTCTTTATATGTACTCAGAAGTATATGTCGCGACCACCATTTGAGCCGTCTCGTCGAGACGGTTCAAATGAGTGGTCACAACATATACTTTTCATTGAGAAATAACAAAAATAAAACTACAATGTTTATTAACTTTCATACATATAGAGGTGTATTGGTTAATCACAGCATTGTCTGTCAGATAGTGTGTCAGATATTCAATTCTGTTTTTTATTTGCAGATGCATTTGCAAATGGCCTACATATATCAATCAATACGTGCTTCATTTTGTTGGATCAAATCTTAAGCATTTTTTGTTTTATTCACTTTACTGTCATGGAAAAAGGGATGTTTTTGTGTGTGTGACATGATTATTTGGTTCCATATTTAAGAAATGGGTGTTGGGGTAGGGGAGTGGGGGTGAGGGTGGTGTGCGGTTTGTATTATTGCCTTTGTAGCAAAATGAACAAATTCTGATCAGGGTCACACTGGTCACATATATACGCCCAATTTCGGTGGTCTGTAATGTTTGAACATATACAAATAATTTGTTGTGCTGAGTGCTAGTTCTGTAAATCATAAGTGGCCCATGGGTGGCAGGTGGGAGCTTGCAATGGGTATTTTAATGATCGGGATTCATCCTTACCGGAATCTTGACCGGAAACCTTGTTTGGCCCTCATGTACGTCTTTGGCTTTCTTGAATGATGTGACAGTTGATTTTGGTAATATGAATACATGTATTTGTAATCCTGTCATATTAGTAGAAGGGAAGGGGTCAAGTGGCTTTGGTGTGGTATGGACCTGGCACCAGGTCAGGTTATCTAATTTCAGGGCTGAATATATAATTTTTTCCATGTAAATATTCCGTTCTGATTTTGGTATTTTCTCCCCCAATGCAGCAGGTTATATATGGGATCGAACCCGTTGGCCCGGTCTTAAATGACCTTAGCTGTTGATAGGACAATACGCACCAACAAACAAACAAACAAACAAAACACATCTTTCTGATGCCTTGATGGCAAATGTGGCTGTGACTGGAGAAATGGTCTTGTTGGCTTTGCTACCAGTGTAGATCCAGATCAGCCTGTGCATCCGCAGTCTGATCAGGATCTGCACAGTTCACCATTCCATCATTGAAACACACGTCATGGTTCTAACCAGCGATATTGCGATCGGTGTAGATCCAGATCAGCCTGTGCATCCGCAGTTTGATCAGGATCTGCACAGTTCGCCATTGCATCAATGAACCACCCTTCATGGTTCTAGCAAGGAATTTAGATCATTATTGGACTACAGGAGTGTGCTATTGATCAGGAGCTATGCTGGTCACAAATCCCATATTGCCAATTTCTCCAGTCACAGACACGAATGAACACATTCTGATCTTGGTGCGCACTGATCATAAAAGCATAAGCTCGTTTTCACTGCATCTCATCACATATTATTACCAGCTATATTCCAATATTTATTATTGCCAGGGTTTACAATCAGGTGCGTAAGTTTTCAATTACATACAAGCACAGTCTGCAAGCTGCATTTACAATCCTGCACATATTTTATGACAGTGTTAGTAAACATAGGAACTGGATCATATAGACCTTGTGCTGTAATGTAAACAATATTGCATATGGACATATTCTGACATCGGATATAAGGACGTACATGAATCCTGATGTTATGGTATTCTATGAGACAAGTTCGGCTGATTTGTAAATCATTGCGACCAATGCTGCTAAAGTTGTACATATAGACATATTTCTACATCGGACATGAGGAGTACATGTAGGTATGTAAATCCTGAAGGTGTATGGTATTCTACGAGACACGTTCTGCCTGTATGATATTCAATGGTGATATTCAATGGTGAGCGATGCAATGATTCTAAGTTGTTTGCAGAGAATCTTGGAGACCCAACAATTGATCAATTTTATGCTTTACAAGATATATAATTGTTTTATGGAAAAAATTGTTTTGCTTATTTTTCATTAAAATTATATATTGTTACCACTCAGTTGAACCGATGATAAAAATTTACCAACAATATTTTGTCAATGGAACTATGTTTTTACCACTCAGTTGATCATAAAAGCATAAGCTCGTTTTCACTGCATCTCATCACATATTATTACCAGCTATATTCCAATATTTATTATTGCCAGGGTTTACAATCAGGTGCGTAAGTTTTCAATTACATACAAGCACAGTCTGCAAGCTGCATTTACAATCCTGCACATATTTTATGACAGTGTTAGTAAACATAGGAACTGGATCATATAGACCTTGTGCTGTAATGTAAACAATATTGCATATGGACATATTCTGACATCGGATATAAGGACGTACATGAATCCTGATGTTATGGTATTCTATGAGACAAGTTCGGCTGATTTGTAAATCATTGCGACCAATGCTGCTAAAGTTGTACATATAGACATATTCTGACATCGGACATGAGGATGTACATGTAGGTATGTAAATCCTGAAGGTGTATGGTATTCTACGAGACACGTTCTGCCTGTATGATATTCAATGGTGATATTCAATGGTGAGCGATGCAATGATTCTAAGTTGTTTGCAGAGAATCTTGGAGACCCAACAATTGATCAATTTTATGCTTTACAAGATATATAATTGTTTTATGGAAAAAATTGTTTTGCTTATTTTTCATTAAAATTATATATTGTTACCACTCAGTTGAACCGATGATAAAAATTTACCAACAATATTTTGTCAATGGAACTATGTTTTTACCACTCAGTTCAACTGAGTGGTAAAAACATAGTTCCATTGACAAAATATTGTTGGTAAATTTTTATACCTGTGAATTGATTTTGATAAATATTCTCTGGTGCGAAATGTGTTAATTAAGCACTAATTTGATTTGTTATTTCATTTGTGCAGTTCAAATAAATGTACAATAGTCAAAATCATGAACGTTCGAGAAAAGTAACAGAAAAATTGTTAAAAGAAAAGGACAATCTCTGAATTACAACCTAGTGAAAGTCACTTAAATCAGGCCTCACTTTAATATGAAGACGAAACACGCGGCTCGACAGAAAGACAGAGGTCCAGGTCTCCGAATAAACTGTCCTACTCATCCCACATGCGGAGTAAAAGTCTGGACCGGCTAAAATATATGAGGGTAAGTCCGAGTTCTTTTTATGTGCGTTGGGTGATGTTGATTATGGTGTCAAAAATAAAAGGTGTCTCTAAAAAATAAATGCAGGAGATTAGATTCAAAGATTAATTTGCACCCGACACCTCTGTATAGCTACAATTACCAAGTGTCTTATTATACCAATTACCATCTTATACTAGTGTCTGTTCATGATTGCAACGTGTTTCAATATCAACCCTTTGGTGCATTTTAACCTTTGAAATTTTATTTTGACTTCTGGAATTTGCAGCACTGGGGAATTTACCGTATAAAACGTACAGAATTTGTGTTTTACACTAAATTTAGTCTGATTTTGACCCTTGAATTTCGGACGCTATTGAAAACTATGGATTGTTAAACACCAAACGATGGTTTGGAGCTCTCATTTACCTGAATTCCTGTGGGACCTCTATCTATCAGACACTATCAAGGTGTAATGGAAGTTGAAAGGGTCAGTGGAAGAAGCGGGCTAAGTCCCCTTATGGGACTTAGCCCGCTTCTTCCATTGACCCTTTCAATGACAGTCAGATGTTATAGCTAGCTAGCTGTTATATAGCTGTTAGATGTTATATAGCTAGCTAGCTGTTATATAGATGTTAGCTGTTATAGCTAGCTGGTGTTTGTATAACACTATTTATTAATTTACTTTTACTTATTTTAGACTTGGGGGAATTAGGCTCAAATTCCCGCGACTTTTCCAAGTTTATATCCCCGATAAATTCCACAAAAAGGCCATTCATTCCTTATAATTCCAGCATTTGAAATAAATTCATCAAGAAAATGTGTTTATTTTCCGTTTTCTTAAGAATTATTTTAACTGCGCCTGACCGTTACGGAAAGTAGTTCGGCATGGGAGTTTACTGGGATATAAATTTTGGACAGAGACTTGCTACGGGCCAATCAAATTTTAGGGAATTGTGTCAATATTTTTGTGCTGGAATTATAGCCCATTAAAGAGGTTGGTTCCTGCAGACTGGAGGTTTCAGAGCTCATAGGCTCCAAAGAATGGTAAACCATCAACTACCTTTGCAACCAGTCATTCAGTCCTATAAAATTGGTACACTATAACACAGAACTAAATGTATATGTGCAGTATACATTGTCACTGTATTTGCAAAATGTGTTGGTTCTGGAGGGACTCACAGAAACGATATTGATTCCAGTTGCGATGAGGAAAAGTGTACTCCATGATATGCTTCGTGCTGTGCCATAATACAGTGAAACCACTCTAAACCGGACAACCTGGAAGGTCCCCAGGGTGTCCAGATTAGAGGTGTTTTACTGTAAAAATGGGGCGGGTGGGTGTTTTTTATTTTTTATTAAAAGTTTTAGCAATTAGTGTTGAAAAACAATGGGTAATTAATGATTTTTGTAAAAAACTATAGAAATAAAATAATATTAATCTGGCGTCGGGTGGGAATGATATTCAGTAAATTAATTGTATGGCCTATACCTGCACTCTTGTAAATTTAACGGTATAGATCTGCCAGCTGTTGTGGAAATTGAAACCATTTCGGTAATGAAGTGTGTGTGAGTTACCTCCCTTGTCCGTGTAATTATGATGACTGTTAGTACTATGAGTAATGTTGACACATAGATTTATTACACCGAAGTAAATTGTCACGTTAAAAACATACTGTGTGACCGTAGTCATGAAATGCAGCCAAGGAACTTAGTGTTTGTGGGATCATCAGCCTGATCAGGCGCGGTCTGGAAATTTCAATTGATGGATTTACATTTATTGAGCATAGGCTGCATATGCATATGCAGTCTATGCTCAATAAATGTAAATCAAATAATTGTTTACAAGATAACATTGTTAATGTGAAATTTACAGACTATAATAATTTTGCACTTACAAACATTTAGTCGTACAAAGTTTAGTGCAACGGCCCCCAGATCAGTAGCCGATTTCATCAACATTGCAAAGTCTACTTTAGTAGCAAAGTATACTTTGAGGGAGAAATTTTCAATTTTATGATAAATTTATTAATTTTTATTATACTGAATTTATTACATTATCACAGCCAATTTGGCTGTGATAATGTAATAAATTCAGTATAATAATTCTGCATACTTTTAATCATGAAATATATGCATTTGTTAGTTATATATGAAATAATGCATTTCAGGTAAAATAAATGATTACTCCCTCAAAGTATACTTTGCTAGTAAAGTATACTTTGCAATGTTGATGAAATAGGCTACTGGTGTGGATATCATAGCAAATAGTTTCTAACCCTACTACATTATAACCTGTATATATTCAGACAGCATTTATTCTGTGAAACTTATCAATATGTGGCTGGGGCTGGAGCATTGGGGCTTATGGGATTTGTGACCAGCGTACGTAGCTCCTGATCAAATAAAGATCCTTATTGCTCGTTAGAAGCATGACAGGTGTTTCATAGATGGAATGGTGAACCGTGCAGATCCTGACCAGACTGTGCGTATCTGCATCTACACTGGTCGCAAAACCCATAAGCTCCATTTCTCCAGTCACAGCCACATATATTTCTCCAACAAAAGTGTTTGAATATTTAGGGTTTAAAGGTACATGTCCACTCAGTTGGCACAAACTGTTCTTGTGGGTGGCAGGTGGGAGCACGTGATGGGTAATTTAATGATCGGGGTTCAACCTTACCAGAATCCCGACTGGAGACCTGGTTTGACCCTCATATACGTGTTTGGCATTTTGTATGTGACAGTTGAATCTGGTTATACCCCTTATGTGAGTATTACGATATTCATCATCCTATATTAGGGAAATGGGCCAAGTGACTTTGGTGTGGTATGGACCTGGCACCAGGTCAGGTTATTCTAATTTCAGGGCTGAATATATTTGTTCTCGATGTAAATATTCCGTTCTGATTTTGGGATTTTCCCCCCAATGCAGCAGGTTAAAACGGGATCAAACCCGTTTGCCCGGCCTTACATGACCTTAGCTGTTGATAGGCCGTTAAACACCAATAAACAAACAAACTGTTCTTTATATCAGACATCATCCGAGACACTTTCTGGCAAAATAAACATTTATTCACCATTACCGCAGATATTGATTGGCAATATTATACATTTTATATCAGACGTAACTTTCCACACTGATATCAGGGGCGATAACTGTGTCTCCTTAAAATGTTAAAACATTACTATTTATACTCTGTATTTATTTTTTTATGTGCAATTATCATACTTTATAATCTGTTGAAAATATAATTTTTTTAGGTGACGCATTTAATTAGTTTAAATAATTAAATGTAAAGGACCTTTTGTGCCTACTGAGTGGGCATGTACCTTTAATAGTGTGGTTGTTTGTACGTGTTTATCACAACAACCTGGTATTTTGGATAACAAATTTTGTTTTGTTTTTTGAAAACCCCTATAAAATTGAGGGTTTTCCAAAGCAAATTGTGTCCAAATATTTACGGTATACAGTATGATTGTGGCCAATGTTTGGCCACAATCATACTGTATACTGTAAATATTTGGACACAATTTGCTCAACCGAAGGCTCATTTCATGCCTGCAGTGATTTATGGTAATAAAATTCACCAGCATGTCACATTTTCTCATACATCAGCTAATACACTTGCACCTGTGCCCTTTTGTTGCCGGAATTTTATATAAAAGTGTTTATATTGCCAATCATAGTATGTTTAATGATGGGTAAACGTATAGTGAAACATTGTAATGTTTTTGTGTGAAATTTCACAGTTTTTCCATGAAAAGACAAGTGAAAGACTGTTTCCGCTTGAGATGGTTATTTATTGTACTGCCCAGTCCAATAAACCTTAACCCTTAGAATGCGGCAGGAAACTTAAACTTGTTCACTGTTGTTTCATATTTGTTTCTTCTTTCTCAACTTTGGGTCCTTTTCTCCATGGGTTGGTTGAGAAGTTTGCTGGAGTTTCTATCACTTGAAAGATTAGTTCAATATAGGAATGAATGGCCTTTTTGTGGAATTTATCGGGGTATAAACTTGGAAAAGTCGCGGGAATACTGGACGAAGGCCGGAAGGCCTCGTCCAGTATTCCCGCGACATTTCCAAGTTTATATCCCCGATAAATTCAACAAAAAGGCCATTCATTCCTTATAATTCCAGCATTTTAAATAAATTCATCAAGAAAATGTGTTTATTTTCCGTTTTCTTAAGAATTATTTTAACTGCGCCTGACGGTTACGGAAAGTAGTTCGGCATGGAGTTTACTGGGATATAAATTCTGTACAGAGACTTGCTATGGACCAATCAAATGTTAGGGAATTGTGTAAATATTTTTGTGCTGGAATTATTATTTCCATACATTACGGGCATGTGTACAAATATCTGTTGACCATCACAACTTGGCTTAAACATAGAGAATACCAGCCTAGTGTATTTTGATATTAAGTTTATCAGGCACGGCTAGGAAACGCGTAGGAATTCCGAGGCTTGCCAAGGAATTCCTACCGTTTCCGAGCCGAGCCTGATAAACTTGATATCAAAATACACTAGCCTGGTATTCTATTTATTAGGTAACATTTTATGCTCGAAAATGACATTAGATGACGTCGTATTCTATGGACAGAACGCGGACTTGTTTACGTTGCGTCATTATACTGACGTCATTCGGTAACGTCACGTGACGTCATCCGACCAATGGAACATCAGTTTTCACTTCGTTGTGCCTGATGCCTGATACAACAATATGTTATCAGTCAGTACGTATTCGGTCAATACAGGGCAGGTTACCTGATAAACTTGTATTAAGCAATTTTGGTTAAGAAGTTTCTCCAATCTGCCACCGGGGGCATTTGTGTGCTGATCGACAGGCGATGTTGTTGTGAAAATTCACCTATTTATATTGGTTGTTAAAGTTTCGCTGAGTGGCCGGGCCGTAACAATGGAATGTATTTGGTTGGACGACGGGAGACGCGAGGCCAGCCTAGGATATTGTTACACCGAGGCAATAATGAACACGTTGTCGTATATTCATGTCGTAGGTATTAAAATTCTGTATTTGCCAAGTAGAAAGTGAATTTTATAGTGCTTATGAAACCTTTAGTGCGAAATGGAATAATTATGTTTGTTACTTGTCGAGTGAGTTTTGTGTTGAACTTGTAAATTCAGTCAGTAACAAAAGTACATGTATACGGATGATAATTTGACAGTGGAATATCGTAAATACAGTGTATCACCTTAGGTGTTTTCAAAATGAAATTGGACGGTTGTACATGACTATATATAAGATAAA
>JAQRGA010002470.1:0-14685 GCA_029237695.1 Conchocele bisecta
TAAAATCTATATTAACAAAGTATGTGGATCAGAAAACAAGCTGAGTAAAACGTATTGCATTCTTATCCCTTTTACCCCTAAGTGACTGGAATGGATTTTGCAACAAATCCAACCATCACAAAGTGATTTTCAGACTAGTCCATTTATGAAAAAGGGCTTGCAAAATATGCAGATCATGATGTCACGAGCCTTCTCATCTGTATCTACACTATTTGCCAATACCACATAACAGATATGTGATGTTGAAAGGGTTAATTGGTATTTGAAATAACATTTTCAGGTACATACATGCAGCTGGTTCATTGATGTGTTGATGATGGGTCGTGGCATATAGGTTAGAGCACTGCACTTCAATGCCAGAGAATGTGCCTTAGGCATCAAATATACTCTAATAGTATTTCCATCCCACTGGTGTTTTGGATGATACTTGAAACCGAGGTCCCGTCTCTGTATGACTTTAGCTGTTGATGGGACGTTAAACCCTTTCACGTTTCCTTGTTGTGGTACAGAACATTGAACCGAGACAAGTCTCCCCTAGAGATGGGCGAGGCGTACACCGACCTACGCATCACTGTCGTTAATTGTGAACTCTTCCTGCTCCTTTGTCTCCAGTTTAAATCCGTTGTCTACCACCCGCATAAAGTGAGTACTTATGGCCCACAGGTGGATTGTAACGGACGAAGGTCTATACATACATTAAACATACATAAAAGCATCAATACGTGAACAAAAATTGTTTTTAGGTGTTCATTTATTTATTGTATTTATAGACCTGTGTACGTTACATCAACCTGTGTTATGGCCCTGTCCTGTTGTGTGGGTGGTTGGTTGGTTGGGAGCATGCGAAGGATAATTTAACGATGGGATGAGCTGTGGCCCAGGGGTTAGAACACCTGACTTCCAATCCGGAGGTTGTGCGTTCTTGTATGCCGATACCAGAAGTTTGTCTTGCCTCATATGAATGCAGTCTCCTGCCTGTATATCCGCATGTTTTATGTACCTTGGCATGGGTCTGTTTTTTCTCAATGTTCCTGTGATATATGTAAGTTTTTCTAATATTTTATTCGCCAGCTTCAGGGACATGACAACAACTGTCGCATATGACATGATAGCCTTTGTTCAATATGTTTGTTCCTTTAAGCAGATCCAATACGACATTTGTTCCTTGTGATTCTCCCGCTGGTGTTGGTTGGTGTCCTTTTCCTAGACAACAATCCATGTTAAGTATTTAGCCAGTTATACTTTCAGCCACTGTCCAAAATTTAACTCCGAATTTCGCAGCTTTCGTAGGTATGTATTGTAACATTGCTGTTCTACCTCTTGTTTTCATCAAAGCTTCGTCAATAGAAATTTCTCTTCGTGGCGCGTAGTGATCCTGAAATTTTCTATTGACGAAATCAAGAAGTGGTTTGAACGTGTTGTCTGGTCTGCAACAAACATGCAAAACATAATGATTACCGTAGTACGGTACTTGAACATACTGTAAAGGGGCATATCAGGATTTGTTGAAAATAATTTAAAAAAAATGTGTTTTCATCATGGCCCTGTGTAAAGTTATTTAATTGAAGATATATGACGATACTAGGACTGCTGGATTGTTTCAATTTCACCGATATGGATTAGCTGGAACCTGTTTCTTGGCGTCATATCCCGGAACCATTTTGACATTGGATATGCCGGTTCCAATACTCTGCTATGGTGGACTTTTTAATGAGTCCCATGTTGATAATCATAGCGATAAATGCCTTAAACTCTGGCATCTTTAGACCATCTCTCCATTGCCTCACGCGAGAATTGGGCCGAAGCAGCCCACGGTTTGTCCTTATAAAAGCTCTAGCGTATCTGAAATGAACGCGTGTGCATAGTAGTTGTAATGTGATGTGTATATGTAGTATGGCTTATACACGTCCTTTGCTTGGTCCCGTGAATAACGCATTATTTTGTTTACATAACCAATCCCCGGGTAATTTAACATATTTTTAAATATAATATTTAATTCCAGAGCGTCGGAATTATACTCAGCTATTTAATTTCTCGCCTAACCACTGTCACCCACCCCATCCCATCACGACCACCACATTTGGATTCTAACCAATATAAATGGATTCATGTCGGTATAAAACCACATTCTGAACGGAGTACAAGAATACGACGTCTGACACTAGTACCGAATGGGCATCATAATCGACCATTCGGGATCTGCAGGTGCGCGTGTCGTACAACATGTAATTATGTAATATTAGCTATACAGTACAGTATTGCATTCATTTTTATTAGATTAATTTCGAACGAGCGCTAACTTAGGAGCTAGAAATTATTTTATTAAAAATTCAATATGTAGTTATTTACTTTTGTTTGCCCATGTCCTGATGCCCCCGCCGCCCAGCCAGCTTCGTATGCACATTTCAGGTTGAATGCATTCTTGCCCCAATACGCGCTTACCATGCTTACCGTTTCATCAATTATTCAACCACAAGTAGACTACGACTACGTGTGTAACTGAAATGACGATACTATGCGATACAATATACAATACGTTACCGGAGTAACATAAATGCGTGGATGGAATATCTTCACTGTAGATCATTGGTATTGTATAGTGGCAGACAGTGGAAATCATTATATAAACGTACATGTACTCGGACGTGCATGCTTATTTGTATGACTATTCTGTTTCTAGATGTCGCAATATGTACTGATGGTGCTGATCTGTACATATTAGGCCTCTATAGAAGTTAGTATACATTGTATTCCAATAATATACGAACGATACACAGTGCATTATGATCTATACCTGTTGCTCTGTAGTATAATCTGTCGCATGAGGTTCACCGTGAAAAGTGTGAGAAAGAACGTCACTAGGGAAGAATTCCGTGGCGGCAGATCCTTTCCTCCAGGTCTTCCTCTGAATCCCGTTAGCCATACTGGTTCTGGAGGCATAGACCGAAACCAAACACCCGCCATTTTACTGACCAGTGACAGCCGACGACGTCACACAATGACGATGTCACATAATGACGCAATAATGTCATGACGTCATTGACATACGTCATTGATATCGGTAGATTTTAAAATGTATTAAAACATATTTTATAAACATGACGGCGACTTACAGACAACATGCATCTGCAAAATAGTAGATCATTTCCAACCTCAAATCAAATTCCTGGCACTAAACTTAGCGTTTTGTGCACCCATTGCCTCAAAATAAATGACGTCAAAGATCAAAATTAACGTGATGGTGGTGTTATAAAAATGACAAAAATCCTCAAAGCACTTGTTGAATATTGATTTTCAGTTAACACATCGATAACTAATTGGCGGTCGTTCTCTTCACTGCGCATGTACGTTTGAAGAGTGACATCACTAAAATACGAAAAGAAAATAATTTTCCTGAAACAGTTGTGAAAACGGCCAGATGTGCTTTTATCGTGTCTTGGATGAATAGTTATTGTTTGTATATATATATACGTGAAATACCTTTCTAAATAATGTACAAAACAATTCAAATGCACTCGTGTGAAATCACAATAGTAATATTGTGATTACACGCGGGCGCATTTGAATTGCTGTGCAGATTTTTTAGAATGACGTTTCATGAGTATACCAACACTAATTGGCCAACCTAAAAGCACAGATGGTTAACTCGTCCGTAAATTGTTCATATATTGTCTTCTTTTCCCCCAGTCAATTATAGGTCTATCATGTTGTCTTATAAATCGTCGTGTTATAAAGGCACGGTGTCTCTCAAATACAAACCATGCACTTATTACAATACACCACGGACAACTATTAAGCTGTTCATTTCGGAATAAAAGTGTTCACTCATGTGCATTTTATGATAGATATTTATTACACGAGAAATTAATGATAGAGCCGTCACTTGACAGTGCCTGGGTCATAACAATACATGTATTCTTATGACCCAGATGGTACATATAATTCTGCAAACTGAACTAAGGGACTAAAAGATAGCCTATAGTCTGCTTCACGAAACATGTCCAAGTTTTACGGCTATATAAGCAATGCACAAACATTAATGTTTTGATAATAGTAAATGTTATAAAAATATAAGAATTAGCCTTCTTTTTATTTCTAGAAATTTGGTCAATTATTGATTTTATTATGAAAACCGATTTCTCTATGGGAATTTAACATGGTGGAAAAGAAGCTGCAGGAGGAGTTGAAAACGAAACATTTAAGAAATTGACTGTGAAACATGGATAGATAGCTTAGACATAATGTAACTAAGAAAAATAAAGTTAAATTTTGAAAATCGGTCCACTATTTCTCAAGTAAGAAATGTTCCCCCGTGTTAAATCCCCACAGAAATCTTCAGGGAAATTGTTTTTTTCGTAATAAAATCAATATGGGACGAAATTTCACAAAATAAAAAGAAGGCTCATTCTTAAATCTTGCTAAATTTACTATTATTGGAAAAAAATAGCAGGTTTCGTGAAACAGACAGTGATTATTAATGGGTAGGTACACTGGCTGACTCTTACTACAACAGTTGTTATACATACACAATTCGCAATGACTCATTTAAATAGATTAGCTCTATCTAAATAAGGTAAAACACTAAATTCATCTCGAAATTTATGATTAACTCACATGGTTTACACTTGTAAGCATATGCATCAATATTGTTGCAACATATTCACCTAAAAGACACGATGGCCATATAATGGCTGCACATATTTCTCACCAAATACGTACACCGGTCACAAATTGGTTACATGCAGCGTATTTGTTTTATAATATCCCATATCAACGTGTACAGATTCACACACGATGACACAATATATAATAATGCATTATCATGTTATTACAAATGATACCATTTCACATAAGTCACCATATGGTATACCATGCGACCTGTTACGACAATATGTTCAAAGCATACTAAGTGCTTAACCAGTGTATATTGCTATCCACTCCTGCCCCTAATACATTACCGAATATATAACAATCGATATAAGCCTGAACCGAGCTTGTGAAAATCCAAGGTGGCCGCCATTTTATTGGAATTTCATAAAATATGTAAATAAATTTACAAATACGTGCTATCAATGTGGGTATCAAACACTATTTCGGAAGTAATACGATCAGAAGTCGTTCAGATATACGTATCATGCACAGCACATGTGCTAAACGTATCATGGCAGTCGTGCACACTTGTTAAGTTCCGCAAACAAGATGGCAGTAATTGTTGAAAATTACATATATTTTATATAATTCTTCTCTATATATGTATCGTACATGCATAAACGAAGGGAATTTTCCAACCATATTCGGATAATTAATAAATATAATGCAACCACCTGTTTACCTGGCAATTTTGTGATATGTACATGTTCAATAAATCAAAGATTGCCGCCATTTTATGCGAATTGTGTTGAGTCTGCGGATCAGTTGGCACACACTGCCTGTCAATATCAGCTTCGGTACCAAGCAGCATAGTCGGACTAACAAGATGATTGGACACAATCGTGCTAACGATGGCATATGTCAATAGATAATGAACGTTAATCTACTAATACAAATTGCATCATTTTGTACCAGTAAAACCAGAAGGGAAATTATAACAATTTCTAACACATACGATGTGACATATTGCAAAATATTTAATTCTCATATTTTAAAGGAATATTCTTATAATTTGTATAAATCAAATATGGCCGCCATTTTACAGGCATTTTGTCAAGTATGTACATGTACATAAGTTGGCATGCGCACTATATCTTTGTCGACTATTAACTGTTAATTGATTGGCCCTGACTATATCAATGAGTACATCGTGTTCCAGTCCGAAATTAAACGTTGCAATACTGTTTAGACTGCTATGTCCTAATCATATACGTTGGAAGTAGTAGTTGTATATAAATTACATTTCTGTCCACCCGTATTTAAAATAATTGTTTCTGACATTAATCAATATTTATAACTTGTGTACATCCAGAAAGGTCAGATTTGTAATACACCATATGTTAATCGAATTGATCTGTAGGACACATCTACTGTACATTTTTTGTATTGGTAATATGTGTCTGCACAAAACACGGTTGCTACCTACGTATTGTATTGTTTAATATTTAAAATATGTGTACAGCCATAGTGTTTTCACAATAACGCTATGTACATATAATATGTAATACAAATTTCATGGAATCAGTATCTGCCATATATGCATGCACAATGGTCTGGCCATTTAACGTGTTCATGTAATATTGTTAATACTCTATATTTATTATCAGTAATTAAATTAAGTACTAATTTTAGTTCTCCTATCTCAAGTATACCAGCCATCCTCGTTTAGCGGCAATTGCTCGTTCAACCAATGTTACTAGTATGCGGTCGTAATAGGAATACAGTAGACATCAACTTTGTGTATGCGTTGTATATTTATGGCAAGGTATTTCTGACAGGCATAAATGGATAACAAATATGCAAACAGTATGTCATGGTTAACAGAAAGTACAACACATTTAAACAATATTACAATGTACCATGTTTATGTTATCGGCGGAAGTATTAAAATAAACAAAGGAACGAAAAGCAGATTGTTTTACCCATTGGCATGCTGCACATACTGGCGATATTATTTTATAATCAAAATAGATTTGTTTTTGTTTTATTATTATTAATGTGCACTGTCATTACTTGCTGCATACTGGTTGGGGCATCGAACCTACAGCTGAAAATAGTATACTGATACTTTCTGCCTGTCCAAAGTTAGCTGCTGTACTGCTTGTTTTATTCAGAATATTGATAATATACCGAAATGAGACCACATATAATAGGCCACTTTACATTGGTAATAACAGACAAGAGGTGCACTGTATGACAGGCTGGAAAACCAAAGCATTATTCATTTTGCCTATTAGTCTTCATGTTTCATGATCGAAGTTTATATGTATTCCTAATTATATTTGTTATGTTTTCAGATATGATAAACAACCCATTTGAATACATTATTTCTGTGGCCGTTTCATAAATGTTTCTTTGCTGTCATATCTCATTATCGTTGTGCATACTAAGCTATGGACATTATATAACAAGTTACACAAAGGAAACGCATGAACCTATGTATAGAAGAAACGCAATACACCAGGCTAAACACATTACACGCACATAGCGGCGGAGCTTTCAACGTGACAACAAATATGCATTCCACGACCAGCAGTTGGAGTATAGATTTAATTTAAATTGGTTTCATATGTAACATCGCTATATTATTAAATGTATTTACATTTCTGATTCACACTCATGATAACCCTCTTGCTTGCTTTGCCGTCATATTTTCCTGAGGCAAGTAATCAAAATAAAGTAAGTAATGAGTAAGGACAAACTATTAAATGAATGAAGTGATATATAATTTTCGCTACATGTTCAAACAGGTATGTCAGACTCATATTTTTCCTAGTACATGTATGTAGGGAGATGTTTATTCAAAATACAACACTTTACGCCATATGGCCCATGAAGCAATACGAAAATGCATGTTATAAATCAAAACATTTCATAGTGACAAAGACAACAGCAGGACTGGTGTAAAACTGGTAGAAAGTCGTTTAAGTGTATTACCCGTGGTGGAATGCAACAATTGTGCTGCGAATTCAGAATGGCATTATAATCATGCTGAATTTACTGCACAACTACATCTTACATAATACCACAGACGAAACAATTAAGTTAATTTCTTTCACATACAAAACGTCAGGCATATGACCACAATTATGTAATAACTATGTGTGACAATAATTTGACCAATATTATCAGTATATACGTAAAATATCAAGCATATCGAGTTAAATGGGTATTCACGTATATCGTGGGAAATTATAGTGTTTGGGATGTGCATAATCATTAGATGCGTTGGGAGAAGATGATCTTAATTATGTAAATATAAATTCTCGTTTCTAATATTGAACGCCTGATACCTAAATTTTTGACAGTTTTTGAATTTTCTGATTTTATTAGTTCTATAAACTTAATCATGTTCGGTCTCCTCCAATAATAAGTATTTATATATGTTTTTCTAATATCTGTATACATGTTACATTCTATAATAAAGTGATATTCATCTTCTAAGCAATGGCATAATGTGCATTTTCTGTTTTCTATCGGAGTTCTATTCCATCTACCGGCTTCTACCTCTAGGCGGTGAGATGATACTTTTAATCTCGAGAAAGCGTTACGAAATTTTAGTAGTGTGCTGTCTTTCAAATAATACTGAAGTTTGAAGTCGCATACCTGGTGATAGAATAATGCACGACTAGATTCGTTAAGACGTGTTTGCCATTCTTGTATATAGTTGTCAGTTAATCTTTGCTTGAACATTGATAAAAACGCATCTATTTTGCCGACACCCTGACTTAGCCAAACATGAAAAAAGCCATAGCGTGCTAGCATTGTTTTGACAAGTGATGCCCAATTTGGTTTATTCGGAAACGTTTGTATGTCATCTAACATCATATTATATATATGTTTGATATATTTATGGGGTTCTGACTCAATAATTTTAAACCAATACTTAATAATTATCCTATATCTTCTAATAAGGAGTGGAGTTCTGCCAACTTCACCATAGACAAAATCGTTTTGAGTACATTTTTTCACCCCTAGTAAGTTTTTACAAAATTACAAATGAACACGCTCAATTTGATTACCCGTTACAAAACCCCAAATTTCAGATCCATAATTTAGAATGGGCTGAATTAATTTGTCAAATAATTGTAATCTGTGTATTACTGTAATATCAGTGAATTTGTATACATATCTATTAAGCCTAAAAATAGATTTTTGAGCTTGTCCAGATAAAAGCGATTGTGTTGCCGTGAAAGATCCACCTGTAGTAAAAACTATACCGAGATATGTAAATTTACTCACTATTTCGATGATGGCGTTGTAATAGTAAAATTCTAAGTTTCTTCGCAATGTTCCCCCTTTACGAAAAATGAGTATTTTAGTTTTTACAGTGCTGACCTTTAATTTCCATTTTATGCAGTATTTGTGTAGTAAGTTCAGGCCAGTTTGCATTCCACTTTCTGATTCTGCGAATATGACTACATCATCGGCATATAGAAGTATAAAAAGTTTTAGCATACCAATATCAATTCCTTCCAAACCACCCGTTTCAAATTCCAATTCAAGATCATTCACAAACATGCTGAATAAAAAGGGAGATAAACAATCACCTTGACGTACGCCCAAGGTCCAAGAAAATTCATCGCTTAGCATTTCATTGTTCTTTACCCTCGATTTAACGTTACAGTACATGGATTTTATTACATTCAAAATTTTACCGCGAACTCCCATCTTTATTCATTTTAACCACAAATTGTCCTGCACTACATAATCAAAGGCTTTTGAAAAATCGACGAAAGCACAATACAACTTTTTACCCGAGTTGATTATGTGCGAAATAAGACCATGTAAAATAAAAATGTTGTCTCTAGTACCCATTCCCTTTCTGAACCCTGCTTGAGCTTTAACGTAAACATGATAATCTTCTGCCCATGCGGATAGCCTATTGTTCAATACCCGCGTGAATAATTTTGCCAGTGTACTCAAAAGTGTTATACCCCTATAATTTTCCACATTATTTACATAACCTTTTTTATGTAACGGGATAATATGACCTTCTGTCCACGAATCTGGAAAATAGCCTATATCAAATATTTTATTAAATAGTGTAGTAATTATTGGTATTAAGACACGACTACCATGTATAAAGAATTCGTTCAAAACCATATCCGGCCCTCCACTACGACCCGCTTTTAATTGCTTAATAGCTGTATTGATCTCGTCACTAGTTATGATTGAGTCGAGTTCCGCGAACATTGTATGCAATTCATTATTTAAATATCTTTCATTGAAATGAATCACATCTTCATCAGGTGAAAACTATCGATCAGATGGATTATTAACGGCTTTAAAATAGTTCGTTAACGTATCTGGTGAAATAGTAGATGTGCGGATGCCAACAGATTGCTTTAACATATTCCAGTACATTTTTGCATTTTTGACACGAGCTTGCTGTAATATTTTCGTTTTCTGTAGATCATGCTGAAATTTACATTTCCGAATTATCGATTTGTAGACTGATCTAGATGTAACCATTTCCTGCCTATTTGATAACGTTGTGTTGTTTCTATATATATTAAGTTTACGATAAAATGCGGTTTTCTTACTTCATCATTAAACCATGTATTATCACTAGAATTAACTGGTTGGCGTTGCGATTCAACAGAAGAAGATACATTCCGTTTAAAAGTTGAACAAACATCATCAAAAATATTTTCGAAACTATCTAGACACGAATTTACGTCTACATCGACACTACATTCGTGCATTCTATTCGACAATACATGTAATTTATTGTGCATTTCATCAGAACTCAATTTTGCCTGATATTCCGCTAAATGCTCAGAATTCCACACATATTTAAATTGTATAGGTACATATGCACTACCATTTGTATCTGGTTCACTGGTTAATTTATTACAATTCAATGCGAATTTTATAACACAGTGATCAGATAGGATATTCGGTCCACATACGTTAAACGATACAACATTATTTAACATATCAGGGGATGTAATGACATAATAATAACACTCCGTCCGTTGCTGCCAACATATGTGTACTCTCCGACGTCAGCGTCCGTACCAACACGGCCGTTTAATATACGTAAACCAGTCTGTTTGCACAGAGAAAGTAACGCAACGCCATTCTCATTGGGCTTAACGTTATCTTTTGAGAATCGTGGCAAAGAATTATCAGCAACATAATCGTCAGGTAGTACACGAATGTGATCAACATTATCATATAATACAAAATGTGGATCATCAGCTGTACGCGCATTAAAATCGCCGCAAATCATGAAATTGCACTTACTGCTGGTTTTACTATCTATTTCTGTCATAAAATTTAAGATTCTATCGAAAATATTTGTTTGGACCATCGTCTGTCTACTCGAGCCTATTGGTAATACATAGCACAAACACAAATACAAGTCGTGATCTAGATTTAACAAATCCCCATTTAGTCTAAGCCATATTATATCGTCTTTATCTTTTTTAACCAGTATATCTGGTGTCATGTATACATAACGAACATAAATAACGATACCTCCCGAGTCGCGTTTACTGTCGGCCTTCTTTTCGGACCTGTTCAATTGAAAATGACTAAAACCATCAACATGTAAATCAACGATATCATTCGCCCACGTTTCGGTCAACATAACTATGTGTGAATTATGAAAAATATCAGTTAATTCATCCGACTCGAGTTTATTCACGCGTTTGGTAACAAGTCCTTGAATATTTAATAATGTACAAGCAAACGGCACCTCCCGAATGTCCTAGTGCACAGGTTGGTTATCTGGTGGCGGGGTCTTACTCATATACTCATGGTATTCATATCAAATGTTGGTTGCATGGACTGTCATATATATTATATGTTTACGTACACAAAGTGGTAGTAACAGAACAGTGTACAACAGTAGTGCAATGTCGACAATTCTAACTTTCATTTAGTCTTATTTGGCGGTAATTTCGCGTATAGATTAAATTGTTGCTGAAAGTGCTTGCATCATGTATGTTATATTATATAAATTGGCTATATTACATAAGTTCGCTTAAATTTTATTTTGTCACATGAATTGTGTTCAGTTTGTTACTCATATAGACGTTTATTCTTGCACAGTATTCCGTGCATGGTAATGCATGAGACAAAATACAAAATTGGAATAACACATGATACAATATGTTCCAATCTTAAGACAACTGTATTATTACTTATGAGCGATGGTAGAGGATATTACTCCTTTAATCATCAAACAAACACCTTTACAGTCTCCAAATCGCATGATAAGCACAACGTACACTGTATTGTAAATGTAAAAACGGGTATGTATTATAGCTTCTAGTCATACTAAAACGGATTTATAATACACAATTATCATTTGTATTCAGCCGCTATCGAGTGTATATGGGGGTTTAGTATAATTGATACACATATTGTACGAAATGGCGGCCATTTTGAAAGTATGCAAATCATATTTACATCAAACGGGTATTGAGAAACTACTTTAGGCATGCCACTAATGTAATCGTCGAAGCTAATCGGTTTGTTCTTGTCTGATATGTGTAATACGTGAACTGAATTCCAGAAATTGCTGTTCCGATTTTACAGTGATGGATATCTTAAATATGCAAATTAATATGTGTATGTTCATTTTCATGCTTTTAGTAAGCTGTAGATCAATGAATGTGTATAAAATGCGTGTGATCTTTGCAGTTTTGAACGGGTATGTGGTACCGACGTTGATGTCAAACTTATAAGTATAGTTTACGAAATTCGTATACAATGGCGGCCATTTTGGATTTACATACTTCTCTTCTTATCGTGAAATTGGTTTATAAGCATTGTATAACATATCAGTTATCACATATCAGAATTGCGTTTGCATTAACCATTCGGTGACTGTTGAAACAACGACGTTGTATATACATATCCCAGAAACTGGATATGCATTTCATAAGGTCGGCTATATTGTATATGCAATATAACACCTTTATACCACAAATGGTATGTTTTTATTGCGTATTGTTATGAAAACCAATATGCTAAACACTTGGGACTATGTAAGTGTTATATATGTGTATGGTGTCAACACTTAATTGCTCGTGCGTGCCTGTTTCTTTAAATAATTCATATAATTCGTGTAAAATGGCGGTCATGTCGGTTGTTATACATCATATTCCTAATAAAATAGATAAATATTTAGTCGTCTATGAAGTATTAAATGTCTGAAGTTTATGGGTATTTGTGTTTTTAAAACTGCTTCCAAAGCACGATATGCATGTAGTAAAGTACTTTTTCATTGGTGGCCATCGTGGTTATGCAAATTATTAGGCTTATGCTACTACTTCTGGAGGTATATCATGCGGGAATATATAGAGTAGATTTGTTTAGTCACATTGGTAACATAAATCTTTGGTGCACAGAGATGGTACTACAAACTCTAGTTCATGCCGGTACGCCCAGGGCATATGTGTGTAATGTATCCATTGGCCGTCCGGATGGCGCAATTGGTAACGAGCGCGCTTCTCACAAATGCAGCCCGGGTTCGATACTATAGATGGTATATGGTCGCAAGTTTAAGTATGTATACATTTACACGATAATTGACTGACCCCATCCCCACACACAACCACACTACACCATGTGGCAGGTTGCCCGTGTGCTCGCTGCTCCCTCGCCCACAACAACCACCCGCCTGCACCAGCGGCGAAATTTTCTGTAAATTACGTCGAAAGTTGAAGAAAAGTTTCTATTCCGCATTTGCTATGAACATTTTATCAACATTCAACTTCATTTTCGTAAAATATTGTAAATTTTGTGAATTACATTTACATGCAGTGTCGTTGATTCTGTTATTTTTCTTTGGGCCATCAAAAGACAAACTGGACAACTGGTAATTTTAGACTTGTGTCGTTATTTGTCACACCTTCACTAGGTTTAATTGATTACGAGCAATTGATCGATTCTCTCAATTACAACACCTGGCTTATTGAGTTGGCGGTCAGTGTAGCCCCAGCTCAACCTGCGAATACGGCGCAATCTGATCAAGGCATACACGTTTCGCTGTTTGTGTTTGAGAAACACTCGAGGTTTCTCAAACGTAAACATTAAGTATGTGGCTGCTATTGGGGAAATGGGGCTTATTGGTATTGCGAACAGTGTAGATCCTGTTCAGCCTGTGTATCCGCACAGTCTGATCAGGATCTGCACTGTTCACCATTCCAACGATGAGTCATCCGTATTGCTTCTAACACGGAGTATACAACGTTATCAGGCTACAGGAGTGCACAATTTCATCAGGGGCTACACTGATCACAAATCCCATAAGCCCCATTTCTCCAGTCACAGACACATATACAGCGATGTTATAATGTCTCGATACCATGTCGTTTCTCGTAATTCTATGGACTGACGTTTGCAAAATTACGCAATCCGCACCTGCCTGTCTATTAAATATTAAGAGAAATCCAAATAATAAATTATCACTAAATCAGAATAGCACATAATAAATAAATGAAGATGTTTATTTATTAACGAGGATCGTAATTAACGCGTTAATGCATTTATCGCGCTTATTTTACATGCCCTATATAAGCACAGACACAGCACACTGAAGATTGCCAACCATCCAAGACAGGAGTTTTCTGCAACCTGCAATTCTTCAACTTTGTGAAAAAGGTACGTACATGTACCTACATTAATATTTATCTGGCTAATTCACCGCCCACTCCGCCACCCGTAGACATATGAGCGTGGAATATATTGATGTGTGTATTGTATTTCCATTATATTTGGCATAGAGACATATGCATGTTAACTATGAGAATTGAAATTATGAATTGATATACATTATATACCATTGAGTTTCAAAACCATGAATTACAACTGAGCCTCTCTAAGCCGGACACCCTGGGACCTTTAAAGAGGTTACACTGTATTTATAAATGCCTTTATTTATTTATTTTCAGAAGTATAAGCGGTCAGAATGAAGCCTGCAGCGTTGGTTGTTGTGGTGATGATGGCCAGTGGGACATTGGCACTGTTCAGCCCCACACGTGAGTTGAATATAATAATATATATAATAGAAATATC
>JAQRGA010000248.1:0-15462 GCA_029237695.1 Conchocele bisecta
GGTAATCTATCTAGGTGGTAAAGGAAGTGTCTAATACAATTAATTCTTGCGCGTTTTTTATCATCTGACTTTACAACAATCCAGGGAGAATCAGCAGTATTGGTATAAAAAAACATATCTTCTTTAGCTTTGGTATATTCTTCCCATTTTGTTAATGATTGTAAATCTATTTCACTTAGCTTCCATCTTTTTAAAGGGTCGTTTTTACGTAGATGGAAGCGCCTTAACTGCTCTTGTCTACTGACAGAAAACCAATATTTAGAAAGAATAAAACCATCATTAACCAACATACGCTCTAGTAAAGGAGCCTGCCGCATAAACTCAAGATACTCTGGATTTTTACAAAAACCCATAACACGCTCTACGCCAGCTCTATTATACCAAGAACGGTCAAATAATACCATTTCGCCATTAGTTGGGAAATGCTCAATATAGCGCTGGAAATACCACTGACCAAGCTCAACCCTTGATGGTTTTTCTAGGGCGATGACACGTGCGGCACGTGGATTAAGATGTTCCATAAAACGTTTAATTGTCCCACCTTTCCCAGCTGCATCACGACCTTCAAATAACAAGACAATCTTTTTATTGTAATTTTTAATCCAATCTTGTGCTTTTAGCAACTCTGTTTGTAGCAAATACTTTTCATTTGTGTATTCTTCAACACTCATCTTTTTAGGATAGGGATAATCTCCTGCTATTTTTGATAAATTTAATAATGCATTGCCAGACATAACGTTACTTTTATTCATAACATACTTATTATTTTGTAACTTTTTTATCTTCTTTTTAGCGTCTTTTTTATTTTTTATTGACATGTTGTGTTGGGTATTTAAATTAAAAAACTAAGATGAATATATTATGTATATTATACATTCATAATAACGTGTGTTATTTTACTTATTTTAATGGGTAAGTGTTGAGTGCTAATTGATTTTATTTTCTTGGTTGTTAAGTAGTTTTTTAATATTACTTCGATGAGTGTAAAAAATCCAAATACATATTAAAGAGATAATATAAGTGGCATTTATATCTTTGGCACTTAAGAAATAAAAAATTCCAGGAGTTAGTAGGGTAGAGGCTAATGCAGATAATGAAGAAATTTTTAGCACTTTGGCAACAAAAAGCCAAATTAGCGCAAAACTTAAGCCGACTAAATAGTTCAAGGCAAACACTACCTAAAAAAGTTGCTAAAACAAAACAAAAAAACCCTTCCCGCCTTTAAAGCCAAAGAAAATTGGGTAAACGTGTCCCCCTAAAGAAAAGAAAGGCTAATGCGATCAATGTCATTGTGAGTAAATTAGCGTTCATAACTTGTGCAATTAATATTGGAATTAAACCATTTTCGCGCAGTCACCAAATAAGGTGAAATAATGGCGGCCTTTTTATTTTTTTACCGCCAATGCGTAATATATTTGGTTTGCACCTTTGGGTTGTTAGATCCCCTAGTACGTGGGTCGGGTAAATTAAAAAACAAAAGCTTTACAAACTATAATAGCACTAGATAATGAGCCAATTAGGTAGCTAGCAATAATTCAAAAGTGTAAATGGTAAACTTATTTGTGGAAAAATTATGGCCCTAATATACTATGGATAATAGTCCCTTTTATTCAAGGATTAAAAATTGATTGTGTGATGGGGTTTATGATTGGGAAAGAGAAATTCGTCAGGATATTATCCTAATATTGAGATGTCGCTGATATTAAGCCGCTAGTGAGGCCGATCATATTGACCATATACGCTTGATTATAAAGCGGTTTTCAAAGCGTTTGATTGAATTTGTTCGAGATAAGTGAGTTTCAATTGGTAGAGACCTTAGCAGAGAAAAATAAACGCAAACTATCATCAAAGAATTTTGTGTGGAAAAAGTGAAGTTAACCGCCTAAAACAAAGGCGAAGCAGTTAACTGGCTCCAACAAGGTGTTGGTGTAATAATTAAGGCGTAAAATTCGTGATAGTTGGGCATAGTCAGGCAAAATATCACATATAACACATTAATATTGGCTCAAAACCAGAGCCGCAAAAAAAAACATTTCTCAAGCATTATATAGCTTCGCGACTCTCAATTTTTTTGTACCGTTCTATTTTCTCTGAGATTTTTGAAAGTAAATCAGCAGGATTATTTAAAAGGTGCTGATTTTTATAATATGGGTGTAAATGCTACAACAATTTAAGCCATTGCCGAGGTTTGCCATAGTGTGTTGCTGTACAATTGAGAATGACAAACAAGGAAGGGACAGGTCTATGCCAAAATTTTTATTTTTCCTTTCAGAGGGATGGATTGACCTAGAATTTGGTATTGTATGATGAGGGGTTAGTTTGATAGAAAAAAATTAATTTTGCCCAGAAGCGATATTTTGCAATATAATTTTGTGCTAGCGCCATTAGCACAGCTCAATCCAGAGGGAGTGCACCCGCTTGAAAAAAAGACTTATCAGCAATTACTTGTGACTACAATGCCATTACTCTCGTATAATGTCAATATTTTAGATAGGTAATTATCAATGAAAAGAATGCTATTAAGTTGTTATTAACCAGTTGCCACCGATGACAAATGCTAATTATAAAGCAGGCGCTGATTACATTGTATTTGATAAACCAATTAAAACCATAACAGGCGATAAAGTTGAAGTGCGTGAGTTGTTTTGGTACTACTGTTCACATTGCTTTAATCTTGAGCCATTAGTCAATAATTGGCTTAAGAAGAAAATGCCGAAATTATGCTCAGTTCGTTCAACAGCCTTGCAGTTTTTTTCCTGAGCGATGGAGCGGGTGCTATTTTTTTAGATGTAATTGGAGTATCTTGGAAAGCTAGATAGCCTACATGAGGTCCTTTGTTTAATGCAATTCAACATAAAAAGAAAAAAGGAGGTTTTACGTTTACCTGGCGAAGCAAGATTTTTCATTAATTGGTTAGCTTGAGCGAGGGCGTGGAAAAAATTAAAGCTTAAGCTAAAATGCTTTTAAACTCCATTTTTCGGATGCGTATTAAAGATTAACCAGTCAAAAATTAATACGAAAAAGTAATAAAGGCGTTGGCGGCTGTTTATTCCTTCTTTATTATCGTAGCTGGTAAATACCTTGTGGACACAAAGCATGCAGGTAATAATAATCGAATGTTTGATGTAATAAACTATTTAATTAAAAAAGAAAGCAAAGTTGAATGAGTCAGTTTTAGCCTTATCTGGGCTTGATCCCTGTGGAGGGGCTGGTATTAGTGCTGATATTGAAAGCATTAATTGTCTTGGGCTTACCCCATTACCGATTGTAACAACAATGACAGTACAAAACACCCAATTAGTTGTAGAAATCCATCCTGTGGATGTTGAGTTAATTATCAAACAATTCCATCATTTACAAGCAGATATTGACTTTAATGTTGTTAAGATTGGGTTAGCTTTTGCTGCTAAGCGAGCAAATTAACAAAGTAATTGCCGAATTTAGTGTACAAGGCAAAAGTATTGTGCTATTGAAACCCAATTGATTAAAACTAGCACTCCTCCAAGAAGTTTTATTTGCAAAACACGAGAATAAATAATTACACAGAAAACAAAGTTTATTGCCCTTGGAAAAATCAAAAATCATTACTCCTAAATAATGGCAGAGTTATATATCTTGTCTGGCGGAAAAAAGACGAGTCAAAGAGCCATAGAAAAAACTAGCATGTGGAATGGGTGTTGCTTAGAGCTACCTACCAAGATGTGTCGGATTTTTAAAAATTGAACATCGTTTGTATTATAACGCTAAAGTTAGTAAAAAGCTAATATTTACGATAAATTACCCCATTGGTGGGAATTAATCATGGCTCTGGTTGTACGGACTGTACCTATACGCTATTGCATCTTTTATAACACATGGCATTGTCAGTTGGAAACTGCTTGCCAGAGGTCTTTGGAACTATACGTTATCAAACTTTATTAAATGCTAAAGAGTATTGGTAAACAAGCGAGTTTCAATTAGCCAAATCGAAATGAAATTATCATGAGTTTTATTTTTAATTTAATAACTGGCTTTCGTTCTAATATTCCAAGCAAGCAATGCATATTCATTGTGAGTAATGTTCCCAGAAAATATAGTGAAGTTGGACGCTATGAATCACCATTTTCCTCTTATTGCCAGATGAATTAATAGGGCAACATTTGGCCTATCCCTATCTAGAAGCTCAGTTTGAATCGTTATACCAAATTCACAAATGCACAGAATTACAACAAACTTTAACGTGATTGATGAACATAACCTAATGACTTTGGCATTCTAACAAAGGCCATGGGTTCAGATGAGCTTTATTCAATTATTAGCATTAAGCATGTGACATGGGTGATACTAATTTTAAAGCGTTGAGGCCACGGTTTGCAATGTAATGAGATAATTGCAAAAACTTACAAACGCTTAAATTACCAAGGTGGTTGTTTGGCTTTAAACTTCTGAGTTTGAAATTGACTTTAATGTGCAATGCTAATTAGCGATTAAAACGCATAAACCAAAACTAATTTTTAATCGTCATATCCAAAACAATCCAACAGGCAATATGTTTGATAGAAACGCTATTGAGGAAATCATCACTGAAAGCGATGCCTTTTATTCGTATTAGAATGAAGGCTTATTATGCGATGCTAAATGATTAGTTTTTTTAAGTGATATTAAAAAGAAATATCCTAATTTTTAGTATACCTCAGAAACAGTTGTACAAAAATCGGTTTTGCTGGCTTGCGTTTAGGTTTTGTTGATTGGTGGGCAAGATACGATAAAACGCAATTGGGATAAAGTTAAGAACCTATACCTTATAATATCAAGTTATAATTAAACGCAAGTGAAGTGCTAAATTTTTTATTAAAGAAAAAAAATAAAAAAAATTAAAATTAACGCAAATGTAAAAATTATTACTTACTGACGTGATAAGCACTCCACTGGAGTTGAGAACATTAGTTGCCATCAAGTTTATTCTATCACAAGCCAAACTTTATTTTTGTTTAAAAGTGCCAAATGCCAACGAGCTATTCGAAACATGACAAAGCAAAAACGGTAATATTGATTAAAAATCTTTAGTAGCGGCGTGGCCAAAATCTTGCCAGATTAGTCTGCGAGTGGACAGTGGGAAGTAGTGAACAAAACCAACAAAACCAAAAATTTATCAGCATTTGTAAGAAGGAAAGTTTAATTATTTAATTAGATTAAGCAAAAAACATTACTTGTCTATTGTCATCAATACTTGCAAGTAGATAATTTTTCTGATTATTGTCCGAATGGTTTGCAAATTGAGGGCAAAACAGAAAATCCAAAAACTCATCTCAATGGGGTGGAAGCGCTAACAAACCGGATATTTAATTGACCCCGCCAGCGATTGACTAAAAAGAAAAAGCCGATGCACTATTTGTTTTACATCATGGTTTTTTTCTTTTTTTGCCGGACAAGAATGAATGACTTGAAGTTAATGAGGTAGGTTAATTAAAAAAAACCGTATAAAAGCATTATTAGACAATGATAATTAACTCTATTTTGCTTATCATATTTGCCACTTGAATGCACACAGCAAAAGTTGGTAATTAACATCCAACTTGCCCACAATCGGCTTCTTGGTAATAAAAAATTCAAAAACCAATCGGAGATACTCCTAGTTTGGCAAGGGGAAGGGAATTGATAAATGACGTTTTATCACAAACTCTCAAGCATCATTGAAACAAGTGCATTAATCGAGATCCTTTAAGTATTTGGTGATGACGATAAAACCATTAAAACCCGCAAAATTAGCGTGGTGCACAGGCCTGTGCACAAAACTAACAATTGAAACCATGCTATTAATCCTTAATGCCGACTGTTTTATAACAGGCGAGATATCTTGAGCCAAATACCAGCGATTTCCAAAGAGAGTAATATTTCTTTTATATCTGCAGGGCATTATGCTAACTGAGCGGTTATCGGTTGTAACAAAGCCCTGTGTCTAACATCTGAGCGATTAAATTTTGATGTTGAGCATCAAGTTTATCGATATTGATAATAGAGTTATAATTGCCAATAATTTTTTTTTATTAATGTTTTACTTATTTCTATACTAATGAATTAAAAAGTTAGATGTTATGTTGTTTGGGTGCAACAGGCGCCAGTGGGCGAGATACCATCCCCCTTCCACCAATTTTAGAGCAACGTCAGTTTTCCGATTAATAATTTTATATCCATTTAGCGAAAAAGCGCTAACAACTCCAGAATGGTAAGAGGGTATTTTGTCAAGGAAAAAGTTGGATAAGTGGCAATGATTTTGGATACTATTTTGATTTTACAAAGGCGGCCAAGGGGAGGGGCTGTATTCTACAAGCTAGGGGGTAATATTGTCTGAGAAATATGCGCCGATTGCGGCTGCGGCAGGTAATGTTGTGGGGAAATTGACGAATACCTTCACATTTTCCGCCCGTGACAAAGAATAGTTCCCTTTAGTTGTACCAGAAGGTTAAATGCCGCATGGCGATTGCTGGTTTACACTAAGCTATAATAAATTATTGCTCAACCGACCAAATTGGTTCAACCTATTCGGGAGATGTTGGGTTTAGCACTTAATTGCCAATTGACTTGGGATGCAGCTCAGGGGGGAATTAAGAAGAATTAATGTTTGCAACGTTATCAGGAGGCAGTGTCTGGTTACTGGCAAAGGGGCAATTAGTGAATTAATTGACCAAACTAACTAAATTAAAAAAATTTAAGTGGTAATACTGAAGTTCCGATGTTGAGGTTTTATCCAAAAGCAGATTGCATTTAATGTAAATTTCCACATATTGAATGTGGTTTTTCAAGAGAATGGTTACACACTAAAAGAAGAGATGAAAATGGTGTGGGAGACGCAAAAGATTTATTTTGAAGATGATAATATTTTAGTTAATCCTACTAGCGGTTTTCGTGTGCCAGTTATTTATAGGACATTCCTTGAAGCAATTTAATATCGAAACCCAGAAGAAGATTACTAGCCTACTGAAAGCCACAAAAATTTTAAAAATTTACTGAAAGCCAAATGGCGTTAAACGCGGTTGGGTTGGATAAGCGCGAATAAATGGAGGGTATGCCACACCATTTATTGAGGCAGCTAATCATGATGATACAATTTGTGAGCCGCATTCGTGAGGATATTTCTTGTGAAAAAAAGGACTTAATCTTTAGGGTTATTTCTGATAAATTCGTAAAGGTGCGGCGCTTAATACCATTCAAATTGCTGAATATAATTAAAGAATACTTGTAAATAAATACTATCAGTAAAAGATATTGCTAAAAGTTCTTGATAATTGTTGTTTTTTAGCCAAAATAAGATATAATAAAAATATTCTTAAAAAAAATGTTAAAAAATACCAAAATAAAGTTAAAAAAATAAAAATATGAAAAATTAAAAGTATTAGAAAAACCAACCGAAACCGATTTATTCTTGTTGAGCTGAATTTGTATGGAACCAGGCCAGGGCAAAATATTAGACACCTGGATGTGCCATTTTAGACCATATGTTGGATTCAGATTGCACGCCAAAGGTTTAATGGATTTAGAACATTTCACCTTAAATGCGATTGCGGGATACGCCAGATTGAATGACCATCCAACGGCGTTAGAAGATATTGGCTATCGTTACGCTAGGCAAGGCTTTCGCAAAGCCACAGGTTAGGGGATTAAGGTTGGATGTTTACTCGTTATGGGATACGTCTTTATGTGCCATTAGATGAGTGGCTGTTATCACGTTAGGTGGTTGCAGGACCTATCAGGTCGCCAGGTTTGAGAGCTTAATGTGAATTTTTACTCGTGCAATTATTGGCACTTTTGATTGTTAGATTTTAATTTCAGATAATTTTTCCAAGGTTTTGTTAATCATGCCGCAATAACTATTGGCATATTGATAACTTAAGCGGAGTTTAACGCTCATCATTCAGAAGCTGAAAACTCAATTTTTAAGGCTTTTGGTAGGGGCGGCCCTCAGAATGGCCTAGTAATAAAAAGATTGAGCGTTCAAAACAGGGCGTTATTCATCAACTAAAGGTAGTTTATAAAGCTATAATGACCAAAAGTATTGCAATTGTTGATTATTTGGCATGGGCAAATGTTCGCTAGAGTACAAAAAAAGCGGCTATAAGAAGAATATTGCTCCTTTTGATAAAGTTTTTCTTTAGACTGATTAATGCTGGAATTTAAATTCAATAAATGCAGATCGTATTGTAATTTCCAGGGCGGGCATGGGTGCAATTGGTGCGGTGTATGCAAGAATTCTGAAACACGCATGGAGTTGGTTGATGTGATTAAGCAAGCAGCGGTATGAGAAGCCTTTTTTATGGTATTTTTGCCATAGGCTTGCAACTTTTATTTGATCATTCGCAAGAGAATGGCGGGACACAAAAGGGTGGGTCTGTTCTTATTTCTTGCTGGTGACGTTGTTAATTTTCCAAAAAGCGAAACTAAACAAAAATCCCGCATATGGGTTGGAATAAAAAGTCCAATAAAACCAGAAAAGGGATACGGAGGGCAGGGCCATTCCCTTTGGCATAATTATTTGGGAGGGATAAGCATTTATTTTTATAGTGTTGCATAGCTATTATGTTGAGGCAGGATGATTCTTGGGTGGTGTGTTGCGGTGGTTGGGGCCGGGTTGCAAGGTCAAGGATTATGGCATTGAACTTTACTTGCGCGATTGCTAAAGATAATCTATTTGCTGTGCCAATTTTCACCCTGAAAAATGCTCAGCACGATGGATTGCAATTGCTTTAAAAATTTTGTTTAATTGGGATATTTGAAAATTAATCTTAATTCAATTAGTAAGCGTGCTTTGTCATTATGTGCATAACATACAACCAAGAGCGAGTTTTCCAGCGCACCAAACTAAAGCATATAATAAAGGACCCACAGAATGAGGCCTCTCCAAGCTTGATGTAGGCTTTATTAGTGCGCCAATTTCTTCTAAATCTTTTTTTCGTGTATATTACTTAATAGCGTTTAATTGTTTTTCACTGGCATTCCCAGACCTTTTAGTTGTTAAAATTTGCACCCATGTAGATTGTAGCGGCATTAATAGGCAATTCAATTTTTTACATTAGCAAGGTATCCACTGCCAAAAATATTTAATTGATTTAAGTAATGGTATAGCATATATAAGGGTTTACGATCATCAAACCTGCATCAAACGGATATAAACATCATTATAGCTTTGATAGAACTTATCGGAAAATCACCAAACATAAAGGTTAGGGCAAAATCAATCTCTCGTATGGGTCCATAATTAGCTGGCACTATCAATAAAAATAAAAAGGGTGATTTCACCCACTTTAGATATTTCCTGACCATAAAAATCACCGTGCAAACAATGCCATGGTCTAATATTATTATCAAAGGTTTTTTATAAAATTTTAGGGTAAAAGATTTTCCACCTCTAAGTTAATTGTTGATATTGTATTTGTTAATCAATCCAATCCGCTTATTGGCTAATTCAATTTGGATATTTGATAAACGATATTAGCAATAAAACTCTGACCAGTTCGTTGATGTTATTATTTTTTTACAACGGTCGTTTATTTTGTGGAGTTCGCCCGATCTATTTTGTCAAATTAACAAAGCCCAAAATATTGAGCGGGTATTTTTGGTGTAGTTTAGCAAATTCAACCGCCAATTTATGTTTGTTAAATCCTTGGATTATGTGTGACAATCAAATCCACTGAAGTATTAGGCAACTGCTCCAAACAATACCAGAATTTTAAGGTGTGTGAATAACTATTTCTTCAATAAAATAATCAACTCTCTTGCATTCATTAATTAATTGTGATTGCCCTTGTTCTTGGATTCCTTGATAAAGATCTTTTTTGACCATTGTTTATTATTAAATTGATAGGCTTTAAATTAAGCCTGTGCTAACCGATTGTTTGTGGGCAACTTGTTGTCCTAAGTGTTTTTTTTTAATGTGCAACTTCAATCGAACATTGTTATTTAATTAAATTGGTGCTTGCAAGCAATACAAATATAAGTTTTGTGGTTTACTAGTGTGTTATTTTTGATAAAATGTTTTTGAAATGTCTAAAGGCTTATTTTTAATAGATAGCTGCTCTGTTTAAAGTGATTAAATGTAGGCTGATATCGTAAAAAAATAGATTAACTTCATTTTGTTATGGAAAATAATGTGCTACTATATCATTGAATAAGTGCGGTATTCATGATGTGCTTTAATTCAATCATTGTGTGTTAGAAGAACGTCTATAAATTTTTTTCTTTTTTTTTCGGTATTCACATAGGACTAAGCAGAATTACACTTAGAGCATAATGGTTAGAGCGCGCTTTACAGGTATAACGACCATGTAAAGAAAAATCATCAAGTGGTGGTGTGCGGTATGCGATATCATCATAAGGAATGAAATTTTACTAATTTCTTTTTACTTTCTTTAATACTGTTTTGCACCCCTAGCGATTGCGGTACGATTTGGCCAAACACGATAAATATGCGTGTCAACAGCGATAGTTGGAATGTCCAAAATGCTGTATTGAGAAATTACTATTAGCATGTTTTGCGACCTTACGCCAGGCTAACGGATTCTTTAATTCTTTCGTGTTTCAGGTATTTTAGAAATCTATTTATCAATCAAACTTCTTACAAGTTTTGAACTATGTGCTTTGCCTTTGAGGTTGAAACAAGCCAATTGTTTTGATGGTGTTCCTAATCAACAAATATTCGCCATTAATTCGTAATTGTCTCAGGTGTATTGGCAAAGAGGAAAATAGTTTGTCAGTCACTTTATTGGACAACTTTTTGTCAGTTCGCTTGAGCTCGACAAAGTCACTGCTAACTAATAATTCAAAAGGTGGGTTGAATAATTTTAATTTCCGTTGTTGGATTCAGAGTATCTTTTTTAATAACCTGCTAAATATTTTCACTTACGTTGGTATTAGGCATTCATTTTTTTTGTACCTTTTGAGCTCTCAGCGAAAAAAAGTTAATACCTGATTCAATTAGGCTTAATTAGCATAAATATTATTACAGTAATTATTATGATGCGGTTATCTAAGTTTTTTTAAAAACGGACTCTTGTGTATTTTTCCAGTTGTTGGCCCAAAGGATTCTTTCTTTATTTGGATGAGTTTGGCGCTTAATATTCACCACACTCAAAATATTCGTCATTTGATAGGTAGTCATTTCCTTTCCTTGTTTGTACGCGACTTTGTACGACCACTATCCAGTTTTTTTGTTCACTCTTGGGGTTAATAATTTTGGATAATGTTTCTGGCTTTAAAATGCATGAATAGTTGGTTGAGCTTTGCATTCTTTAAATTGTGGATGAAAATTTTTTTAAGTACCCATCATATATCAAGCGTTTGAATTTTGTTCGTGATGCATTATATAGCTTTATTTTCCATAAAGCCATCATATAATGGACAGATCTACAATCAAGAGTTGGCTGGCGCTTATGGTCATTACGATATAAGTCCTGCGCTATTTTAGTAATTTTGTTTTGATTATTTATTTTTAATAAATTCCAATCGTCTGTAGGCACGGTTTTCAGATCTAATTTGTAGTTGTTTAACAATTTTTGGCTTAAGTTTATAAACATTAGGCACAAACATTGGGCTCTTGTTAAAAGCTAAGTTTTTAATTTGCAATTTTCACCAAGCCTTTTTGGTAGTTTCGGATTGTTTAGTTTGTTGAATAATTACGTTTTTTTTCAAATTCATCAGCGGTTAAAGTTCTTTAATAAAAGTGAAGGGGTCGTTGATATAGAATTTAAAGATAATGGCGCGGTCATTATACTCATGGGATGATATGCTAACCATAGTAACACAAAAAGAGGTGCAAGATAAAGTGTGGCAGGAACTACATTACCAAGAGGAGTGTAACATTGGATCAAATAGGTTTGATTTTCCTTTTTTTCAACAGTTTTGTTTTTTTTACTCTCTTAGGCTTAATAGGGCGTAATTCATCTAATAATGTTTTGGCTGTGATACTTTTAACTTATTTTTGCAATAGCAATTGGTGGTTAGGCCGTACAATCTTTGCCATGGCATCGTGTGCATTGTTATTTGCTCAATATCATTGACAAGGGCGGGCAAGTTGATCAAGTTTAATTTAATTTTAGCTTGACCTTTCTTTCGTTGTATACCCATATTTTTAGGCTTAGCATCTTTTTTTAAACGCTTAAACTAAACAGGCATTGGAGGGGACAATCTTTAAAATATCCCAATCGGGTATTTGCCTTTTTTCCCAATGCCAAGGCATATGGGTCGATTAAAATTTCTTTTATACAAAGTGTGTAAGTGTAATTTCATCATTCAAATAAAGAATAGAATTATAGCCAAACTATACAAGTATTTGGCATTATAAATGCAGTATTTATTTTCTGGAATTAATTTATTGCTCTATCAATGAAAAAAGAAAAAAAAAAAAAAAAAAACCAAAAAAAAAAAAAAAAAAAAGAAAAAAAAAAAAAAAAAACCAAAAAAAAAGAAAAAAAAAAACCTTATCCGCCCAAAGTTGTGGGCTGATGCCTGTCACTGCGGCAAAGCATTGAAGGCGATTGGTAAACAATCGTTAGTCGGCTTTACAATAAAATAAAACATTTCTTCATTCAAAATATTAAGATTTTCTTTTTTCTGGTACGGTAATTCCTTGCAAATTGTTGCAATCCGTACCAGTCTTTGGGCTAATATCCAAAAAGTTTCAAGATCATAACCTAATAAAATGTTTTTCATTAACTTTTCAAAGCCTTCGTGGGTAATAGTTTGAGTATTTACGATATATTTGTTTAGATTAATTGTCTAAACCCAAGCCTTCAAGAGGTAATTCTCAAGGTTGGTTAATAATTACCTGATTTAAACCACGTTTTCGGCATTTGGACAATATGGAACTTTTTCTTGGCCTATTATCCAATTTGTCAACTTTAAATTTTGACAAAATTATTAAAATACCATTTTACAACCCAGCAATGCCACCGCTTAGAAAAATACTTTAGTGTGTTTATTTATGCTACGTTTATCATGGTAAATATGGATTTAGTAAGGTATAAATATTTGTTTTTTAATTATTTGATAGATTTAAGTTACTTACTTAGACTGGAATTTCTGCTGAGAATGTTAGTGGTATTAAGTTATTTGATATTTAGCAGAACATATTTATAATGAGGAGCCAAAGCGATTCAAATTACTATGGTTTACTATATATTAGCAGATGACAAATACAACATATTTAAAATTAAATTATTTTATAGGTGATTTTAGAAAAGTTGCGCGTTTTGAAGTGGAGGTCATGGTGATGGTTTAGGTGTAAACGCGCACCTGAGTATATATTAGCATTCATACAAGGGTATTTTTACTATGTTCCAGCATCACAAATTTTTATTCTTTGCATTGAACTTATTAGGTTATAAAAAAATAGATATATTGTTGTAAATACACTTACTTAAATCATAGTTAAATATATATATATACTCAAAATATAGTTAAATTTAATTGTTTAAAGTATGATTAAATAGGTACTTTAATATTTAAGATAAATAGTCATTATTATGCATGCACTTATATCCATATTCCCAACTATAAAAACTATCACAAAGGCCAGTGCTCTTGCGTTAAGTATCTTTACCTTTTTACTTTCTGTTGAGACGCAAGCAAAAGAAGGTTTTGATAAGTCTTCTTATTTAGATCTTAGTAAACCCTATTTGTTCTACAAGGAGTTACATTTCCGCGATCAAGCTACTTAGAAAAGGACAATCAAGCTACTACTTTATTTAAAAGGAAACTCGATGGTTACTATTCGTAACACTTATAGGTTCTACAAAAACTCAGCGACCAAATGCTAATAAATTAGATAGCAGAATAAACCAACAAATATCAAAAAAACCAATTAAAAAACAAAATTGTTTTAATAATACAGAAACCTTTGTTAATGGATAAAGCAATGAATGGTTCGTCAATCAAGTTTGGGCTCTGGGTCGTTACTGAAGTTAAGATAGGTGGGTATTGCTTCAGTACGAGATAGACTTACGGCATTAAAACCATTTCAGCCACTCTTCGAATTTTAGATGAAAAAAGTAAAGATTTAACCTTCTTACAAAGGCCAAAATGATCATCAGGTGAAAAATCATGGTGAGCGCCGTGGGAAACTTATTTAACTTAGGTGTTGGGCATCGTCTTTTTAGTTGAAGATGATATGGCCAAGCAGCAGGGGTTTAATTATATTTGGTGATTAATGAACTCGATTCTGGTCAACAGCAATAGTCTAAGCCTTTGGTCTTGAATATTCCAAAACGCTCTAACTTTTAGCTTCACATTATTAATGCTTAATTATTCCTAATCCTCAGATGAATAAAAAATCAGTTGGTAAATATGTTGAAGAAAAGCATTAGCAGGTTAGGGGGGGGGGGGGGGGGGGGGGCTGGGGGGGACATTGATGTTAAATTAACAGGGCAAAGTTCCTTACTTGCCTTGGGCAAAAAGCTATAAATGGTACTTATTATCATTTGGGATGGCTATAAAAAAGGTTAACAAATTTTAATTAAGGGCAGTATCCTTGGTATGGGAAATCAAATCTTACCCCATCCAATTTGAATTTTGAATTTGGACAAGAAGACTCTAACACCACAAAGCAGTAAAAGCTACGGTAAAGTTAAGCGTTGAATTGGCCCTTGGTGATAATGGCCAATTCATTTGATTTTGCAGTTGATGATAAAGCATTTAGAAGCAAGTGGAGTGGATGGATTTTAATATCGATCTAGAATTTGTAGAACGCGCTGCTAACTATGATTTCGTATTGAAAAAACCCTTGCCTTCTAAATGGACGGTACTTGCTAGCTTAGGTGAATTTACAATGCAAAAACTGTAGGTGCTTCTTTTGTACCGCTTGAAGATTAGTGACGGCTTCGACCAAGCATGGGCATAAACAGATCGATAGTTGGCGGCATTAAATTAAAGGGTATAGAGATGGCAGTGCAAGGGCTAGTAACTTTGTCTTGCACAGGATGGTAGGCTATTATTGGAATGAAGTAAAACTGGTAAAACGACCAATTGCAGATGATATTTGGCACGCGGCATTATTCAATTCAGGTAGAGGAGGATTTTACTGTTTCAGCGATCACCATTATCTGAAATTGCTTATCGATTAGCAGAAATCCAGGTGAAGGGCCTAGCAGTGATAATTGCCGGCTAAGAATAAAATGGTTGCTACTAAATTTGGTATCTCAGATGGTTAACTTTGTTTAAAAAACCATTCCAAACTGAGGCTTAATGACAAAAGAAGTCTTAATTAATGATTAATGCAGGTAATGTTTGGTTTAATTACTAGCAGTGCTGTATCATCAAATGATGGAGTCTGGATTTCAGTATTAGGCATTAAATACTTTAATTAATTACTTAAACTTCAAGATTGATGAAACTTTTGGCATTATAAATTAATAAAACAAGCCCAGTTAATTGAATGTTAATACCGGTTAGTACAAGGTGCTGTTGATGGAGTAGCTTGTAGTGGTACTGGTAACT
>JAQRGA010000249.1:0-63366 GCA_029237695.1 Conchocele bisecta
TTAATCTCCGGAATAAGGCGTTAGCTTTATATCTACATGATTATGTTTGTCAACATTCACTGTTACGAGAGTGGGATAGGTCATAATCGTAGCTGCTTGTTATAAGTTATCGCTTTCCTCACGTATATTGAATTTGCGACACTCATGTAGTCTATTTCACCAAACCTTGTAACATTACTAGCAAAGTATACTTTGAGGGAGTAATCATTTGTGCCGCGCTCTCTGAAAACCAGCCTTAATGACAAGGTCATGAAAGGCTGTAAATAACGTCGCTCGCAAAGTTACGCATACATTTACCAACGTCACGTCGGATTTTGACACTTGGAATTGTTGCGTCATTGCAATAAGTTGTCCTATTTATAGCCGTACGCTTTACGGCTCACACATATTTTAATGTTGGATATGCGTGGCAGAATTGTACAGTTGTTTTCATAGTGGTTTTTTTCTTCGGTTTCCTTCAAGGTTATTTGATTCGATTATTTTTATACAAATGGGCATATTGCATTTATGATTTGTATGCTATATAATAAGTATATGGACGACTTGTGAAATGACATTTGAAACTAAATAACCATACGACCGGTATTTTTAGATAACACATAACAAATTCAGTATTATGTAATCATAATGCTAATATTTCTTTTAAACTTTATTTATATATTTATATAACAATTACAAAACGCGAGAACAATTGTAGTCGGCGTAGATGGAGGCGTCTGCATGTTTTTTTAATTTGGGTTGAAACCGGAATACTCAAAGAAAACAAACGTATCCTGTCTGGCGACCACCATCAGATATCCATGTATTTACATATTGAGGATCGAACCCGGTACGCATGTGTGCGCTCTTTACTAATTATGCTATACGCTCCCGTTCACATTAGAGCGGGGTCGCGTGTTTTCGGCCGTCTAAGACGGAACCGTACACGCTGCACAAACCCAGTTCCGATGTTGGGATTTATTTATAGATTAGACTGCATTACGCATTTTGATGAGTAACGCTAACTTTCATTTGAACTTGACAAGCCTTAATACAATATCGATTTTCGAAATATGTAGACACACTATAAAGGTAAATCTGCATTGAATTTCATGTATTCATGATTTAATTATGCGTTACGTAGATCTACATATTTCATGATCATATTTATGAAAGGTCTATGGAAAACGATTTAATTCATATTGGCAATATTTTCTGCACCGTTTGTCGCAAATTTAAAACTCACAGGGAAATGAACATGCGCAATAAAATATATCAACTTAGGTTTAAACGTGTTTACTGATGGGGGCGGTTAGTGGCGACGGCCGGTCAGACCCGCCCCGCTCTACGTGAAAGTGTGCCCGCAACCGTTACTTGTATTAAAGAAAATGTAAACAGTTGGCTCATTAACTGTGACACGTATTCTGGATAAAATTGGTCACGTATAGAACTGGGCCTAGGTCTTAATTCATTTGATTTACTGGTTCACCTGTCGAATATTTCGAAAATCAACATAAAATAAAATTTGGAAATTGTCAGAACAATAATCGTATCACAGAGAACAATGATGGTAGAGTATCGTCTGGAAATTTTAATTGATGGATTTACATTTATTGAGCATAGGCTGCTCAATAAATATAACTCCAATAATTGTTTACAGGAAAACGTTGTGTACTTACTAACATTTTAGTCGTACGAAGTCTAGTGAAACGGGCCCAGGGACGTAGCCGACTGATTTGTATCTGTATCTGCAACCACTTACATGAACCTCTAATGTCACGTCATTGTTAGCGACTATCACAAATATCACATTGCATCAGCAGTACGATTACCGTTTGATAACTGTTAAATATTATTTTAATTGACCACTTGTAAAAATGGTTATATGAATGTATGGCATATATTTTACTAGTATTTTTGCAATCATTGCAGACCCTGGTCAGGCTGCGCAGATGCACAAGTCTCCAACATTTACAATTGACAATTTTAAGAAGTCCTACTTTAGATCGTTGTTAATTTACTTACTACTAAACACTGGATTTCTGCGTGCTTTATTGTTTTTTTGATTTCAAAGGGACGTTCTAGTCGGAGGCGTGTAAACCATATAAAGCAAATACCAGGGGCGGATCCAGGATTTCAGGTTAGGGGGGGACACTTCTAATTGAAATAGTTTACTATATTTTCGAACTAGCACCGTTTGTTCGTAGACCAAGCGGAGCTGAGGAAACTACCAGGTGGGTCCGCGGTATGCCCTCCGGAATATTTTTGATATCTACACCCCATTTTGCTGCGTATGGCGCATTTTAGAGCAAACATATCTTTACTCGCCAAATTTTAGGGGGGTGTGCGCCGGGTTTTCACCTACGTGAAACCGCCCTGGAATACACAAATTCTATATTTGCAGATTCAACGCGTTTAAACTCAAACGAGACGCCTTCAAACAAATGTCGCAATTCTGTGATCGGTACAAATTTAGTGTGTAAATCACCGACTTGATTATATAGTGTGCAGAAATGAATTCAAAATACATGTACGTACGCCACGGTGCTTTTTAGCATGGCTTGGTTGGCCACTCATTTCTTTGTTTGCAAAGGCGTTGAATGTACGTTTTCTGAATGCAACAAATTAAATTGCAAATTTCGTTATCATAATTAATTATTCCTGACGAGAGGATATACATATACATGCACCAGTACTATTATGCTTACTGCCGGTATTTTTAATGTATGTCACATCGCCACATTTTCCCGACATTGACAGGCTTATGTATATTCTTTTTCAAATGGTAAACCCATTATCAAAAATTCAAACCGACACACATTTAAACATTTACAGTAATGGATAATTTTGCCCTGAATGTTCTGTTGGCCACTTTTGATTTTAACAACTATACATTCCACTTACTAAATAAATACGCATGCTGTGTCGCGCGGGCATCAGTCATGCAAATCCAAAAATATGAAGGAATCTTCAAAGTACGGTTGATACATGCTTACATTTATAAAATTTGAAGAAACATATATAACAAAATCAGTACCGGCAGTAAATTCATAGACAGGATCGAGACAATAACATTTTTAAGCGGATACACCTAACAATATCTGCCCTCTCGGTGTGGGGGCAGTGGCGCGGCGGTGGGCAGTCGAGGGAGTGGGGGTCAGTGCATGATTTCCCCATAGACCTCCTACCTGCTAGTACGAGGTACATGTATACAAGACCGTCCGTCAGTCCGTCCGCTTTGTGAGATGTAAATTTAATTCCGAGAGTCAGGTATGGACAGTCGATTTTTAATTTTGTTTGTAAAATTCCCCGGGGGTGTCCGACTACCCTCTAGACACCATTGGGTGCTGAAGTCATTGATAGTGCGGCCATAGGCCTATCCCAATTCTAACCAAATTCAGGTCATTTATTTCTATAGAAAAAAAAGTGCATTTGGTTCAATTATAATGTATCTTTCAGACGGTACATGTATAGCATCTAATCTGTGATAGTTGGCGATAGTAGCAAATTATGAAGTCACATTTCGGCTAATTATAGATTTATCATTGATAGTGGTGCGTTTGGTTTCTTCACTACATGTACATATCATAGTTTTATTCTGTTCAATGTTTGATAGTATACATACTAACACTTGTATATACATTTAGTGTAACTTATCAGCAAATACAGTTTACAGCAAGCACAGTCAATGAGTCTATGAACACGCATTTCTACTGTATGCTGTTGTGTTGCATTGTACAAACGTCAGCGTTTCAATAACGTCATTTTCTCGATGACGTTACTCTTTTTTTCCTTGCGTGATTCACATGGTGCTACACAAAGTGAGATGAAACAAAATGTATGAAACGTATTTGCATTTTCTTTTCAGCATATTGTTTTGAAAGGTGTCCGCATCAAAAAATGTAAACAAATGCAAATTGAAAATGTTGTCATTAAGGCTGGTTTTCACAGAGCGCGGCCCATTTATTTTCCCCCGAAATGCACTATTTCATATAGAACTAACGACTGAATATATTTGATGATTAAAAAAGGATGCAGAAATATTATACTGAATTTATTACATTATCACAGCCAAAATGGCTGTGATAATGTAATAAATTCAGTATAATAACAATTTATAAAATTATCCTTAAATTGAAAATGTCTCCCTCAAAGTATACTTTGCTAGATAAGTATACTTTGCAATGTTGGTTAAATGGGCTACAGATACATATTTAACCCTTCAAACACTATATACCTCTTTTACGGTAGTGGGTTGGAAGCATGCGATTGGTAATTTAACGATCGGTATTCGTCTTTAACCGGAATCCCGACCGGATATCTGGTTTGGGCCTCATACTTTTATGTACGTCTTTGGCTCTTGTATGTGAGAGTTGAATCTGGTTATATATACCCCTTATATGAGTAATACGATTATTCCTAATCTTATTTATTTTAGGGTAAGGGTCCAAGTGACTTGGTGTGGTATGTGTCTGGCACCAAGTCAGGTTATTCCAAGTTCAGGGCTGAATATATATTTTTTCTTACTAAATATTCCGTTCTTGTTTTGGGACCCCTCATGGCGATGATGCGGCAGAGTAAATACGGGATTGACCCCGTTGGCCAGGCCGTAAATGATCTTAGCTGTTGATAGGCCGTTAAACACCAATAAATCAAATATATTGCGGTGTTTGCAAACAGTGTAGATCCAGATGAGCCGGCTCGCTCGTAGACAGCTGTTGACAGGCCGTTAAACATGTTAAACACATTTAAATAAATAAATGATGTTTCCGTAAATGAGAGCAAAAGTTTACCGACTATCTGACAATGTTTGACGTCCTTACTTGACCATACATGTGTATGGTACGGAATAATCTATGTAGTACATTCAATTTGGTAAAACAGAGTGCTCTTACAATATGTTGATCGGTTTTCTATATTGCGTCGTTGTGTTAAATTAGAATTACATGTTTGTTTTATATTTGAAAGACATACTTAAATTATAACTACCGGCACAATGTGCTACACAACCGCCTGCGTTAATCTTGGTAATGCCAATTTGCTTGCTTTCTAGCATAATATGCAAGTATTGTGAAATAAAGAAATTGACAAATATTGGCAAGGCCAGTTTCGATATAATACATTCAGACAACCCCCGTATTTGATTAAATTACTTCCATACAAAATCTGCTAAACCGTCACTTTAAATAATTTCACAACTTTGTATTAATATAGCATCTTTGCAGATCCTACTAATTAATCGTGTCATAATTATTGGTATTATAGACGGTTGTCGAAGATAAGACAAATACAATTGTTTGTAATTACTAAATTATTAATGCACCAACGGGTATGCACGTACAGCGTAGTTGTAATGAGAATCATTTTGGTAACTGGCGCACGGACTTACAAGCTCTTACAAACTTAAACAGAAACTAAGGTAGTTCAAAACGTCACCAAATTGTCTTATCTCACACCACTTTGCATACTAAATCTCATTATCGTGTGTTATGTTTTAACTTTTAGATGTCAGAGACAATATCATAAATAACCCGAGTTTTCGTTCTGAAAGTTCGATTATATGTATTGCATAAGCCCAACATCACACATTGAATGCATACCTATCCACACTACGTGGTATCTGCGGCGGAATCGCGTACATATTTATTATAGGATTGTATTATGAGGTAATACAGTATATTATTAATCTGCCAACCACATTTTCTGTAATAAAATGTTTACCAGACAGCACGTATGCACAGTAAAACCCTCTAAACCAGATATGTATTGAGGTATACCCGAACTACAGTGGAACCTCTCTAAACCGGACACCCTGGGACCTTCTAGGGGGCCCTTCCAGGGTGTCCGGTTTGAAGAGGTTCCACTGTACATGTACTGGCAGTTCACAAGCTCGACTGGTTACAAATACCATAAGCCCCATTTGTTCAGTCGCAACGACATATAAGCAACATATTTCATGAACATAATTGCATACACTACAATATCTTTGTGCTAATATTGTGCTATTGTCAATTCGTCCGTTGTAAAGTTTTAAGTGGTTTAACAACGGAACATGCAAAACAAATTCTGTTCAATATACGAGTATACAATTATTGGCTCAAACTTTGGCGAAACGAAGCTCATCGACTTTGCAACCAGTTTATAACTAGACCAGCCATCGCTTCCTAAGTCTGATCTGGGTCTACACTCTACACTGTACACACCGGAGACTACATGTCAGTGTAGCAACGGTGCTTGGCACCAGCTCATGATACTGTATTTCAATGTTCGATGTTAATATTGTATCTTGCGTGCGGGACAGTACTCCTCTCATACAGATGACGTTCTGTCTGTATATGACATTGTTGTTGAATGGACGTAGACTCCCAATCAATCAATTCTCTTTCACACCAAAGTGGGTGATTGGTCGGGCGAACGCGATGGCGTAAATTAACGTTATGGGGTCCTCCTTATAGGAATCACGATTTTTCTGGTCTTTATCTTTGGCTCCTTTGTTACCTGGGAGTTGAATTGGGTTACTGCCCATTATAAAAGTAGTAAGATTATCACTGATCCTACTGCTTTTGGGAGGGGGCCAAGTGATTCTGGTGTGGCGAGGACCTGGCATCAGATCAGGATTCAAGGCTGAATATATATATATTTTTTAGTAAATATTCAGTTCTGATTTTGGGAGCCCCCCCCCCATATGTTCATGTAATTGAACATGTACATGTACTTGTACAGGTAATATAAGGTACAGTCAAACCTGTGAATAAAGGCCAGCCATGGGAAGTAAAAAATCTGGCCTTTGTTCACAGGTGGTCTTTATTCGCAGGGTCATTTATATAGTAATTGTGCCTTTGGGACAACAAAAGTGTGGCCTTTATAGCCAGGTGATTGCTATTCGGAGGTGGTCTTTAACACAGGTTCGACTGTATATACTAAACCCATTAACACGGCTTTAAATGGCCTTAGCTGTTGATAGGCCGTTAAACCCCAACAAACAAACAGTCACACAAACGGGTTATTTTGTAATTATATAACGTTGCGTGTTCGTTGTTAAAGATGTATGTATGTTAAAGTGAAGTGTGTCCACTGCATGTGAGTTGCGCTTATGGGGTTTGCGACCAGTGTAGTTCCAGATCAGCCTGTGCATTGGTAGTCTGATCAGGATCTGTGCTGTTCCCCATTCCATCAATGCAACTCTCAGCATGCTTCTAATAAGTCTGCTGTTGACTGCAACTAAAGGAACCCCACTTTCATATAGCATGTATAATGCGCGTACAATAATAATTGAAGGTGTGAGTGGAATAAGAGGGCTACATGTAACTCCCTCTTATTCCACTAGGGGCAGTTTCACTAAACTTCGTACGACCGAAATGCAAAATTATGATAGTCTGTGAAATCTACATTAACAACGTTTTCGTGTTAACAATTATTGAATTTGCATTTATTGAGCACAGGATGCATATGCAGCCTATGCTCAATAAATGCAAATCTAATCAATAGAAATTTCCAGATGATTGTAAACTTGCACTTACGAACATTTTAGTCGTACGAAGCTTAGTGAAACGGCCCCGAGATTCCTTCATTTACTGTGGAATGTCTGCTAAACGGAACTGCCGGGGTATCAGACAAACTATTTGTGTATGTACACAACAGCATCCGTTAATCTTGCCCAGATTGGAACATCTGTTGGCAACTAGCAATCAAGCAGTTTGATTAGCTGAGACTGAGCTGTAGCTCAGCTCAGTCTCAGTCAATTAAGCTGCTTGATTTCAAGCACACTATTCAATTTCAAGCATCATTTTCAAGTATTTTGAAATAAAACATGGCAAATAATGTCCGTCATGGAACGATCAGACCAGTAGCCTTTTCTTAAGATCAAATAATGAGAGCAGTTATACATGTAAACAAGTAAGGTTTTCGCAAAATGTGAGAAAAATGTCTGTTTCTCGTATCTGTTTCATCAGCAAAGCTGTATAAAGCTATATTCAAGCAGATATAATGTATGTTCATAGCTTTACGACATTAACGAAGGGCATAATATACATGTACGTGACCAACCATGACAACAATCGGTGTTATTGATGAGATACACCCGTGTGTTCTTCATTATATGACACGAGACATGGCGTGATCCGTTTCTACCTGAAATAGTTACATGTAGTGTATTCATCGGGTTTCCGTTGATAATCTATTTCATCGAAACTTCCGGGTAATATATGAATCGAAACCAACGTACACACGCGCTGATCCAGGATTTCGCTGGGGGGGCGTAACTTGCTTGCTAGGGTGTCCGGGGCATTCCCCCCCCCCCCCCCGGAAAATGTTTGAAATCTACATCGCATTTACTGCGTTCTGGCGCATTTTGGAGCGAAAAAATACCCAATAAACAATAAATTTACAACGCGAACGTAGAAATGTGCCTTGTAATATTAAAAAAATCTGTATTCGGGGTATTTGAGGTCGGCGAAGTGCATACCCAAACCTGCTGCATGTATGTCAAAATGTAGTAAATGTATTTGTTATACCTTTAAACAAATAATCTTTGATGTAGAACTAGTAAATTGCCAAAAATAATAGAACAGGGAAATCATTTTCCCAAGGAAGCCATCTTTTCTCTAGTTGTTGTTCAACCTTCAACATAACGAAATGAAGCTTTCACATTTACAAGATATACATGTACATGTCAGATAAACACCTTGAACCGGTAAAACAACCAATTTCTGCATGTGTATGATTGTTCTTTATTAATAATGTATTGATACAGCTTTGACAGTTTTATATCGCTAACATATCAAACACGTCGGATAACCGATTGCAAAAATCACGCTTCCATGCGTTACATTAAAGGTACATTTTCACTCAGTAGGCACAAACTGTTCTTGATGGGAATTAAATAAATGTATAATTGCGTCACTATTCCACCAGTTCTAAAAATTGCGAGTGCCCGACATACAGATATAATATAATCACTGATTTAGTAATATTTATTTTACTGAACATGCTGATAATGACGCGCGGTGGTATCAGGTTATTACGTTACTTAACCCGTTGACCCCTAAATAACTGGAATGGATTTTGATACCAATCCAACCGTCACAAAATGGTGTTCAGCATTGTCCATTTATGAACACGGGGTATTTTTCTTCTAAAAAAATATGAAAATTACTTTCAAAAAGTGCAGATCCTGTTGAGACGGCTCGGTACTCATCTGGAACTGCACTGTTCACATAAAACCGCTATAGCGACCTTTCCAGTTAGTAGTTCCATGCCCATTTCTGGAATATTCCATTATTCAGATAATGGACATTTCCCTAGGAGCTGAGCAATACTGACAACCACTTACAAGCCGGCTCATCTGTATCTATTGTTGGCAAATGTTCGCTTTATGGCATGTTGGGTTGAAAGGGTCAATGAGAAATGCTTCAAGATTACTATATAATTATATATTACTCCCTTGAGATATCATATTATGTCACGCAAATTTCTATATGGGCAGCCATATGGTCATGTTGGGTTGAAAGGGTCAATGAGCAATCATTCAAGATTTACTATATGAGATAGCATTTATGTCACGCAAATTTCTATGGGCAGCCATATCGTCGTGCTAGCATAAACGCGAGTACGACCAAGTAAAATAGTAAAGCTGTGCAGCTTATCTTTGGTCTGTCATTGCTTTGTTATCTAAAACTCTACATATACCATTCTCTATAGTTTTCACAGTTTTGGGCTCAGTTCATCAGTTAAATTCTGGAAAATACGAATCAAGACATTTCGTGCGTATGAATACAGCAGCTATATTATATTTAGTTCTCACAGTTAGGTAGCAGTGACCAGTTAGCTGTCAGTTCCATACACCGTTTGTTCTGGGAGTTTCAAGCAGTAATTTATTCTAGAGTAAACGTATGGATGGGAATGGGTTTTGCACCATCACAGTACATTTGTAAATTTTTCCACTGAAATTTTACAACCAAGTATTGGCACACTTTACAAGGCATATAATTCTGTTCTCCAGATCTCTTACAATGCTGACCTAAATTTTAAACAAGAGTGCCGTAAAGTCACAAAATACGCCCTTCGAATATGGCCAGACAGCGAAGATGCAGAAATGTGAAGCTGTCACCACCAAGGCAAGAAACATTAATGAGAATTTTGAAACTCTATAGCATTATTTCTTCATCTGGTTGTGCTAAACATGTATACTAATTTAGGCAGAAGAGTGTAAAGTAGAAATGATATAGAATTTGATACAAAAATGTAGAAAAAAATGGCTAAGTTAAAAAGGTGATATTTTTGTTAAAACATTATTGTTCGGCATACAAACACTAAGATGCACATCTACAATATGTGTGGAAGAGGTGTGCATAGTTTCAGATCGATCGACTGAACGGTTTCAGAGCAGTTGTGTACACACACTCTGTACCCTATATAGAATTGTGTAGAAAAATGTAGAAAAAATGTCTAAATTAAAAAGGTGATATTTTTATTAAAAAATATATTTCGGCATAAAAGCACGAAGGTGCATGTCTTCAATATGTGTAGAAGACGTGTCTATAGTTTCAGATCGATCGACTGAACGTTTCAGAGCAGTTGTGTACACAAACTCTATACCCTATATAGAATTGTATAGAAAAATGTAGAAAAGATGGCTACGTTAAAAAGTGATATTTTTGTCAAAAAATATTTTTCCAGCATAAAAACACCAAGGTACACATCTTCAATATGTGTAGAAAATGTGTGTATAGTTTCAGATCGATCGACTGAACGGTTTCGGGGGAGTTGTGTACACAAACTCTGTACCCTATATGGAATTGTATAGGAAAATGCACAACAAATGGCGAAGTTAAAAAGGTGATATTTTTGTTAAAAAATATGTTTTTCGGCATAAAAATGCAAGGAAGCACATCTTCAATATGTGGAAAAGACGTGTGTATAGTTTCAGAACTATCGATTGAGCGGTTTCGGAGGAGTTGTGTACACAAACTCTGTACCGTATATAGAATTGTATAGAAAAATGTAGAAAAAATGGCTAGTAAGTTAAAAAGGTGATATTTTTGTTAAGAAAAATATTTCGGCATAAAAACACCAAGGTGTACATCTTCGATATATGTAGAAGACGTATGTATAGTTTCAGAACGATCGACTGAACGGTTTCGGAGGAGTTGTGTACACAAACTCTGTACCGTATATATAATTGTATAGAAAAATGAAGAAAAATGGCTAAGCTAAAACAGTGATATTTTTGTTAAAAAAATATTTCGGCATAAAAACACCAATGTATACATCTTCAATATGTGTAGAAGACGTATGTATAGTTTCAGATGGATCGACTGAACGGTTTCGGAGGAGTTGTGTACACGAACTATGCGCTTTTTCTTCAGCCGACCGCCCGCCCCGCGGTAAAACATAACACGTACCGTTTTTTAAAAACGGTCGTATAAAAAGTGTGTTTGCTGTTTATTTTATTTAATTTTAATTTCCATTTTACTCACCCATAGGAAATGATTATAATGTGCCGTCAAACAATGTTTTTATTTAAAAGGATGACATAATATAATTACGGTTCCAACATTCCATAGGTTAATATCCCAGCCCCGGATCTTAGATACTAGTATGTGCCACACGTAGTCATAAACACGTGTGATTTTGTAGATTTCTATCGTTTTTCTGAACCAAGCATTGTACCTCACAATCACGGTCTACTAAGCTTAAAACTGTGTTTCAGGTATGAAATTCATACAATTATGGTAGCCTTGCATCTTTGGCAAGTATCCCAAATTGCTCAATATTATGTTCTATATGGAATTGTTATTTGATCGTAACATGATCATGCGCATGTGCTAAAGAAAGCATCACAAAAGCACATAAAAGGTCAAAATTGAAGAAACAAAAAAGTGTTTCCACAACCACGTGAAGGTCAAAATGGTCAAGGTCATGATAATGGCGACATCAGTGTGTTCCAAATGCCTACATGTATCCCGTGTCCAATATATCAAGTACTATTAAATAATATGTTATACGGTGATGAAGAAACTTGTACAAACTTCTTGACGCACAAAAAAATGGCCAAATGGTTCCGCAAAAAAAATGTGAATGTAAAAAAGGTCAAGGTCATGTTAATGGCGTCATAAGTGTGTTCCAAAGGCTTACATGCATCACGTGTTTACACATTGTAGCAATCCATCAAGTAACACACAGTCTGATCTGGAGTTACGCTGGTTGGAAACATTAAAGAACGAACGGTTTACCAACGAAAAATGCGAAATATAATCGGCCTGGGCCTGCATTGTAATTCGCACCAGTATAGACTCAGTTCAGACTGCGCGGCGGCAAAACTCAGACCGTCGCTTCATACACATGCTTAATTTAGTTGCTCACTTTATGGAATAAATGAACGTAAACTGGTCATACATTGGGTTTGGGTTCGGCTAAACGTGAATGGCGTGTAGCTCTTTGCTGGGATGAACTAGCCATTCATCTGTCAGGGGACGGAATATCATGAGCACGTATGTGCACCTACCTGGATAGCGTGAGCTAATGGTGACACTATTCAGACCAACATAGCGATAGAGCGCATATACATGTACAGTATTATACAAGCAATGTGATTCACTGACTGTGGTTTTACGTCTGTTCCAACAGCAAGATCACTTACAGACAATGAGCTATTTTGAACAGCGAATTGCTATAATTATCAATTAGCATACACAGGCCAGTAATACACAACCCGGGTCAGACCAGCTGGTCCAGAGTTTACGAAGAGATGGATAAAAACATGGCAGGACAAAAACATCGAGAACAAACAATTAATTAAAACAATTTAAACAATATAACAATATAGTACATACCTGTAAATCCTTCGGTGAAGAAAGAAATGGAGAACACTTTGTGAACTAACGGCAGTAGTAGCTGAAGAATGTATGCGCGTGTCAACGGAACACGGCTAGTTGAATGCGCAACTCAATGTTTCACACGGCACAAAACTATACCAGACAACGGGTCGTGTGCAAAATCACCTAGACAATGAGACTCGCTATACGGTATGGTTATGAATTGGAAGTTCTTCGCGTTATGTAGTATAGCTTAGCACGTATGTGTTAACATGACACAGCCCATTGTGCCCGTCAATGAGGCGTAACGGCCAGTGAGATGGTCACATGACTGATTGTATGACACGTGCGGTTCGCCGTGCCGAGCTGAAGTGGTCAGGTCTATGCTCGGCTTTGACAACGCAATACGTATTTTGAGGCGTTTACAACTATTCACGACAACGCGACGAAATCCACCGGTAATGGATGTGGACAGCTTAACAACTTGGTGGTGGGGAAGGTGCGAAAGACGCAGTCGTAGAAGGTACATACTATATGTACTTATAATTGGCGTGAGACATGTACATGTAAATAGTTGCCGTAAATTCCGTCGAATGTTGTAAAATAGTATGGGCGCTTGATAATGCAATTTGGCGTCCGAAAATGACGCTGCTAGTTGGCAATGTATTATATGTGGGTAATATGCGTTTGTTTTCTAGATATATTGGGCATATACACAAGCACGCATGTCCTGCTGTGACACAACGTAATACATTTTATATAAACGACATGTGTAGATAAGCATGCATTCAGGTTTGTATTTCACATAGCCGTGTCCGTGCGAGATGCAATACATAGTATTAAATGTAAGGTACGTACATGTGTGTGATGAATTCCATGTGACGGTTCAAGTGAGTGGACACAGCATACGTTGGGACTGTTCCATTAATTGAAATGTCCGCTATTGGTTTTATCGTGAGCGGTTTGAAAGTTCTTGTAACGAACTTTTCTCACGTATTGTTACGGTGTTCCGTTCAGGCCATCATAATATCGCTATCGGGTCGATACTACGATAGTACGATACTACGATGACGATAGTACGATACTACGATGACGATAGTACGATACCACGATGACGATAGTACGATACCACGATAGTACGATGACGATACTACGATATTATATCGTACTATCGTCATTGTAGTATCGTACTATCGTCATCGTAGTATCGTACTATCTTCATCGTAGTATCGTAGTATCGTAGTATCGTCATCGTAGTATCGTACTATCGTCATCTTAGTATCGTACTATCGTCATCGTAGTATCGTATTATCGTCATCGTAGTATCGTACTATCTTCATCGTAGTATCGTAGTATCGTAGTATCGTAGTATCGTCATCGTAGTATCGTACTATCGTCATCTTAGTATCGTACTATCGTCATCGTAGTATCGTACTATCGCCTTCGCGAAAATGGCGGTACGCCTTAATAAAGGTGGGGTTTCCGAACGGCATGACGTCATGTTTTGTAGATGTGTTTACAGTAGACTCTTTGTGAAATTTATAAGTTATTGTAAAGAACTTTCAGAGCACCCATAAAACACATATGCCATCGTATTTGGTGCGCTACATATCATCAAAATCCGTCCGTTTGTTAGGAAGATTTTAATGAAAATCGACTGTAAAAATTACGTCACAGATTACGTCACGTCGGAAAATCGGGTTCAGAAATCACGTGGTCACACACCTTGTTAATAGCGCAAACAAGAATTTCGGCGCAAACGGCGTAAACAAGATTAATTTTTCAAATATCTATCTTAAATACCTATTAAATGAAATTAAATCAATCTAATGATGATTATATGTATCAAAATACCGGCGATTTACCTCGTCATCCATTGTTTTGATGTGAATGCGCATGGTCATCCGGAAGGCGATACTACGATGACGATAGTACGATACTACGATGATGATAGTACGATACTACGATGACGATAGTACGATAGCACGATGACGATAGTACGATACTACGATAAACAGTGTTCCGTTAACGCCATCGCAATATAGCTATCGGGTCGACACTACGAGATCAAGACAGTACGATGACGATAGTACGATACTACGATACTACGATGACGATACTACGATGCCACGATGGCGATAGTACGATACCACGATGAAGATAGCGCGATATCACGACATACGATGACGATACTACGATATTATATCGCACTATCGTCATCGTATATCGTGATATCGCGTTATCTTCATCGTGGTATCGTACTATCGCCATCGTGGCATCGTAGTATCGTCATCGTAGTATCGTAGTATTGTACTATCGTCATCGTAGTATCGTACTATCGTCATCGTAGTATCGTAGTATCGACCCGATAGCGATATTACGATGGCCTTAACGGAACACCGTATATTGGAGTGCTGTGCTTAGTGGAGTGTTTTGTTCATGTAATCACGTTATACTATTATGTACGGTGTTCCGTTAAGGCCATCGTAATATCGCTATCGCGTCGATACTACGATACTACGATGACGATAGTACGATAGTACGATAGTACGATACTACGATAACGATAGTACGATACCACGATGACGATAGTACGATACCACGATGACGATAACGCGATACCACGATAGTACGATGACGATACTACGATATTATATTGTACTATCGTCTTCGTAGTATCGTACTATCGTCATCGTAGTATCGTACTATCCTCATCGTACTGTCGTGATCTCGTAGTATCGACCCGATAGCGATATTACGATGGCCTTAACGGAACACAGTTCATCGTAGTATCGTACTATCGTCATCGTAGTATAGCAATATCGTCATCGTACTATCGTCATACGTTTTGAGTCACCGGCGACACAAGTTAAAAACAGCAATTTTCACTAAGTCAAGTGCCGTAACTCCGCACATATTCTATGAATCCAAATCAAAATCACCAGATGCACAACTCCACATGTTGATATTCATTCCTATAAGGTTTCATGACTGTAGCTCAAATAGTTTGTTCAGTTATGTGCGACACAAGTTGAAAATCACCACTTTTCACTAAGTGAAGGGCCATAACTCTGCGAAAACTGGACGAATCCTTATCTGAATTACCACTGGTAAATATCCACTAATGTGAAGAAGCTATTGATGAAGTTGGAGATGATCCTACTACGGATCAAGAGATATTAAACGTTTTAATGTACGTCCAAAATTATTGACATGAAGGTGAAGGTCGCCATGGTCATGGTCACCCGAATGAGACACTGGGTCGATAGCCATCAATGTGAGGAAGCTATTGATGCAATTTGTAATTGTCCGACTAACGGATCAATGGATATGGGAAATGTGGCTACATGTGTAAATCCAAAATGTACGTCCCACAAAGGTTAAGGTCGCCAAGGTGAAGGTCAATGTCACAAGAATATTGTCCGACTAACGGATCAATGGATATGGGAAATGTGGCTACATGTGTAAGTCCAAAATGTACGTCCCACAAAGGTTAAGGTCGCCAAGGTGAAGGTCAATGTCACACGAATGACAGTGAATGGATAGCCATCAATGTGAGAAAGCTATTGATGAGACTAACGGATGAAGAAATGGGGAATTTAGCTACGTGCAAATATACGTCTCAGAACGGTTAAGGTCACCAAGGTGAAGGTCAGTGTCACCCGAAGGACACTGGATGGATATATGTCAATGTGAGGAAGCTATTAATGAGGTTTGGTAATTATCCGACTAACGGGTCAAGAGATAAGGGAAATTTGGTTACGTCCAAAAATTACGTTCCACAAAGGTTAAGGTGACAAAATTATCGGACTAACAGATCAAGAGTTATGGGAAATTTGGCTACCTACAAAAGTGACACCGACACCGACGACGACGACGACACAGGAATTGTGATGGCTATGTATCACTTTCCACTATCGGTGGCGAGACAATACAATCACTTTCTCATTCGGAAAGGCTGCATCAGATACTCCAACAAAAATGCATTAAATATATGTATGCTAATTGTTAAGTAAGATACAAAAAAGAAATTCCGTGTTATTTAAATTTTCTAATAAAATGAAGAGAGTACATGCATTATAAACAATTGGGCTTATATGCTATGTACCTTTATCCCCGGCTTAGTGAACAAAAACTAAAAGCATATATGGGATGTATGGAAGCGACCTGGGCCAAATATAAACTAGTTTTATCTCCTAATTAGGATGTCGTAACTCATAATTAAGACTTACATGTACTAGCTCCTAATTAGGACTTTTACAATATATTTCAGCATTAGCACCAGGTCCCATTCATAGGGATGTGCTTAAAACATTGTTTGATTGAAATCAAGGTCTAATAATTTGGGACGTGATGTGTAAGGTAGTAATTATATAGACTTGCATACAAACATGTAAAACATATGGTTAAGTTAAAGTCTTTATTTTAGCTAAACAATACTTTTTCGGCATAAAAACAATATGTGTAGAAGATGTGTGTATAGTTTCAGATCAATTGACTGAATGGTTTTAGAGGAGTGGTGTACACAAACTCTGCAGTTTTTCTGTCCGCCGCCTAACGTGCGGTAAAACATAATACGACGGTCGTATACAATACAATCTCATTCATATGTGATTACATTTTACCAACAATTAAGTGTTTAAGACTAGCTAGTTATGTTTTATCGACCACGCACGCAGTCCGATTAGGGTCTACATTGTTCGTTAGAATTAGGGCCCGATATGTGTCCCCGATTGAGTTGCCGCCACTGCTTCAGTCCATATAGTCGGATCCTGACCAGACTGCGCAGGCGCAGACAGAACTGTGACAACGCTAGCGCTGGCCGCAAAGAAAATGAAGACGGTTTGCTCGTGAAATGTACCGACAGTCAGGTATTTTAAAATATAGAACATAGTCCGCCAACTCGTACAAGTTCTCAATATAAGCAGGCCTGCCAAAATAGTTTAACTAATATCCTGAGATTTTTTAAAATATGATGAAGCAGCACGCGACCAACACAATTGCAGCATATTTAACTATATATACGAGCACGAACTACAAACTTTCAGTAAAAATATACTCAAATGCACAGGACAAAATTCCAAGAGGTGACCGTTGTTGAGATATGAATGTAGTACATGTTGTAAGGAGGTTAATATATAGGCAATTATCCGTTTGTGGTATAACATAGTGGTCGCTACAGAGAGGGGTTGTTGTAGAGAGGTGACCGTTGTAGAGATATGAATGTAGTACATGTTGTAAGGAGGTTAATATACAGGCAATTATCCGTTTGTGGTATAACATAGTGGTCGCTACAGAGAGGGGGTTGTTGTAGAGAGGAGACCGTTGTTGAGATATGAATGTTGTAAGGAGGTTAAAGGTACATGTCCACTCATTAGGCACAAAATGTTCTTTATGGGAAATAAATAAGTGTATAATTTGTCACTGTTCCACCAGTTCTAAAGATTACGAGTGGCCACTGTACAGGTATACTCATTTAGTAATATTTATTTTACTGATAGTGACGCGCGTTGGTATCAGGCTATTTTCATATGCAAATGAGACATGGTATTTTTTTATTATTTGTACTAATTAAATGTGTCACCTGAAAAAATAATATATTCGACAGATTATGAAGTATGATAATTGGACATCAAAAAATAAATAACAGAGTATAAATAGTAATTTCCGTTAAAATTTTAAGTAAACACGGTTATGGCCCCTAATATCAGTGTGGAAACGTACATCTGATATAAAATGTACAATAATGCCAAATCAATACGTGGGGTAATGATGAATTAATGTGAATTAGAATTAATGTGAATTAATAATCACATGTAGAAAAGACAGGAGAACGGACTCCTATCAATTATATTAAACCAAACTGTAAAATGTCAGTTTTCTGGACAGGGTTGTGCCTGTCTTTTTAACAAAATGAACCACCATTATATATAGCCACATACAAAGAATTTGATATTTTCCGTCTATATTCACATTTCGTCATCTTTCGACGTCATTTACAGAATATATCATTTTTTCTGTAAATATATTTCATGAAAAATCACACGCTCTTCGGTACAAAATTACATGGTGCGTTCATTTTTAGAGATGTTATACATGTATTTGCGAAACTACTAAGCAGAACCAATAACATGAATCAATTTCATTTTAATATTTACAGCAGTGTTTAATGTCATACATTTGAAAAGGAAATAGGAATGTGTGAACCGTCAGATATAAATCAATAGGTGGGTCATGTTTACATTTATTAGTACATATATTCATGGATAAGCATCGACAGATTTTACGTCGACATCGGAGTCGCCAACTGCGTGGTTGTGACTAGTCTGCAGGAGTATGCTATTGGATCAGGAGCTACAGTGGTTACAAATCCCATAAGCCCCATTTCTCCAGTCACGGCCACAAATAAGGTAATTCTGAAATCGGAACAAGACGGAACTGATTTATTTCCTTCCAAGAAAACATACGCATCAGGAATCATTGTAGGGAACTCTAAACGTATGTTGCTCGGGAATTGATTAACCAATACATGTACATGTATAAGGTTCGATCATGTCCAGCCGTGGATAAACGTTTCCTGTGACACGAGGCAACTGTTTGAACCCAAAGGCCACATCATGGGTGAGCAACTTTTCGTTATGGGGACATAAAACTATTATGTTTGGAGGTAACAGTAGAAATGTGTCCATGGGGCACGCATGCATGACCCCACTGGCAGCCATTTCGTTACTTACACATAACTACTGAATCAAAACTGACGGACAAGGGAAACGCATACCACCACCCAATTGGTGCATAACAAGAATTCCGCCACGGAAGCGGTGTCGCGCCTGCCGAGGCATTTAATCATAAAATGATCATGGACATGTGCTAAAGGAAGCATCACAAACATCATCAGAGAAGTGCAGGCTTAAAACACGTAAAATGTAAGGATGAAGAAACTTTTTGACAAAAAGTGTTTTTTCCACAAGCACGTGAAGGTAAACAAGAGGGCCATGATGGCCCTAATTCGCTCACCTGACTCCATGAACACCAGAGGAGAATGTGACATTGATATGTGTTTTAAAATTGTGCTATTTTTAGATGGCGGTCATCTTGGATTAAGCGACGACTCTCATTTTACCAAATCTGGAAATGCTTCACCCAAGGATCTTAACTTACTATGAAGTTTGGCCAGCATCGGCCAGCATCGGCCAGCATCGGCCATGTGGTTCCCGAGAAAAATCTTGAATAAATGGATCTTTTGGCGGCCATCATGGATGACATTATCATCCGATTCCAACAAATATTGCGCCAGAGCAATCACCTCATCGATACCTTCAATTTGATATATGACATGAGCATATTCGGTCACAAATAAAATTTGACCCCACGGGCCACGCCCATTTTTGACCTCGGGGTCACCATTTCAACACCTTTGAAACATCGATCATTCCTACCAAGTTTCGTCGAAATCCGGCTGGCGGTTCATGAGAAGAAATCTTTTTAAGAATTTGCGCTATTTTTAGACGGCGGCCATCTTGGATTAGCGACGACCTCCGTTGTAACAAATCTGAAAAGGCTTCACCCATGGACCATAACTGTGAAGTTTGGCCACCATGGGCCAAGCGGTTCGTGTGAAGAAGAATTTTGAAATCTCTAATAAAAGAACCTTTTGACATTTCGGCGGCCATCTTGGATGACATGACCATCCAATTTCAACAATAAATGCACCAGAGTGATCGCCTCGTTGATACCTTCGATTTCATATATAACATGACCATATCCAGTGAAAAACAAAATTTGACCCAAATTTGACCCCACGGGCCACGCCCATTTTTGACCCCGGGATCAACATTTTAACAACTTTGAAAGAGCATTGTACATCGATCATTCCTAGCAAGTTTCGTCGAAATCCGGTTAGCGGTTCATGAGAAGATTTTTTAAGAATTTATGCTATTTTTAGACGGCGGCCATCTTGGATTAGCGATGACCTCCATTTTAACAAATCTGAAAAGGCTTGACCCATAGACCATAACTTTTAAGTTTGGCTACCATGGGCCAATCGGTTCATGTGAAGAAGAATTTAGAAATCTCTAATAAAATAACAACTTTTGACATTTCGGACTGGCCATCTTGGATGACAATATAACCTTTTCATCCGATTCGAATACATGCACCAGAGTGATTGCCTCGTTGATACCTTCGATTTATCATATGACATGACCATATTCGGTCAAAAATAAAATTTGACCACAATTTGACCCCACGGGCCACGCCCATTTTTGACCCCGGGGTCATCATTTTAACAACTTTGAAAGAGCATTGTACATCGATCATTCCTAGCAAGTTTCGTCGAAATCAGGTTAGTGGTTCACGAGAAGATTTTTTAAGAATTTATGCTATTTTTAGACGGCGACCATCTTGGATTAGCGATGACCTCCATTTTAACAAATCTGAAAAGGCTTGACCCATAGACCATAACTTTTAAGTTTGGCCACCATGGGCCAATCGGTTCATGTGAAGAAGAATTTAGAAATCTCTAATAAAATAACAACCTTTTGACATTTCGGCGGCCATCTTGGATGACATAACCATCCGATTCGACAAAAAAATGCACCAGAGTGATTGCCTCGTTGATACCTTCGATTTGATATATGACATGACCATATTCGGTCAAAAATAAAATTTGACCACAATTTGACCCCACGGGCCACGCCCATTTTTGACCCCGGGGTCATCATTTTAACAACTTTGAAAGAGCATTGTACATCGATCATTCCTAGCAAGTTTCGTCGAAATCAGGTTAGCGGTTCATGAGAAGATTTTTTAAGAATTTATGCTATTTTTAGACGGCGGCCATCTTGGATTAGCGATGACCTCCATTTTAACAAATCTGAAAAGGCTTGACCATAACTTTTACGTTTGGCCACCATGGGCCAATCGGTTCATGTGAAGAAGAATTTAGAAATCTCTAATAAAATAACAACCTTTTGACATTTCGGCGGCCATCTTGGATGACATAACCATCCGATTCGACAAAAAATGCACCAGAGTGATCGCCTCGTTGATACCTTCGATTTGATATATGACATGACCATATTCGGTCAAAAATAAAATTTGACCACAATTTGACCCCACGGGCCACGCCCATTTTTGACCCCGGGGTCACCATTTTAACAACTTTGAAAGAGCATTGTACCATCGATCATTCCTACCAAGTTGTGTCGAAATCCGGTTGGCGGTGTCGAAATCCGGTTGGCGGTACTTGAGATTTTTGAATAATTTGTGGTATTTTTAGACGGCGGCCATCTTGGATTACGTAATGACGTCATTTTAACAATTTTGTAATCCCCTTACCTAAGGACCATGACCATGAAGTTTGGTGACTATAGGCGCAATGGTTACCGAGGAGAAGACGTTTGAAAATGTTCACGGACGACGACGGACGACGGACGACGACGGACGACGACGGACGACAGACGACGGACACATTGCGGTAACAATAGCTCACATGAGCTTCGCTCAGGTGAGCTAAAAATGTCAAAGTCAATGGCGGCATGAGTGTGTTCCAAATGCTTACATGTTTCACGTGTCCAATCCATACATGATGAAGAAACTTGTACAAACACAAAATGGCTAAGTGGTTCCGCAAAGAAAAATGTGGAGGTAAAAAGGTCAAGGTCATGTTAATGGCGTCATGAGTGTGTTCCAAAGGATTACATGCATCAAGTGTCCAAACATTGAAGCAATCCATCAAGTAACAGTAATGTTATTCGATTGTCGCAGCCCCCCGTCACCTGGATGGCACGAGTTTGTAATACAGCGATTGGCGTCTGTAAGTTTTATTACATATGATTACAATAATGTACAATATAAACATGATAAATGGAGCACAAATATGAAGCATAGGTCTATGTTTTCATGACCATTTTAACTTCCGATCAAACTACGCGGATGCACAGTCTGACCTGGAGCTACGCTGATTGGAAACATTCAACAACTAACGGTTTACCAACGAAACATGCGATGTATAATCGCATTGTGCCTGCATTGTTAATTCGCACCAGTATACTCAGTTCAGACTGCGCGGCGGCAAAAGTCAGACCGTTGGTCACTTTATGGAATAAATGAACGCAAATGGTCATACATTGGGTTTGGGTTCGGCTAAACATGAATGGCGTGTACCTCTTTGCTGGGACGAAATAGCCATCAGGCCCGTAGCCAGGGGGGTCGGAGCGGTCGGACGACCCCCCCCCCCGCCCAGCCTCGAGGTCCACTTTTTTAGCCTCGAGGTCCACTTTTTTAGACCCCCCTAGTACACCTCAGGCCCCTTGGTCCAGAGTTCACGAAGAGATGGATAAAACCATAGCCGGATAAAAACATCGGAACAAATAATTAATTAAAACAATATAAACAATATAATAATATAATACATACCTGTAAATCCTTCGATGAAGAAAGAAATGGAGAACACTTTGTGAAGTAAAGGCAGCAGCAGCTGAAGAATATGTGCGCGTCTGACACGGCTAGTTGAATGCGCAACTCAATGTTTCACACGACACAAAACTATACCAGACAACGGTTCGTGTGCAAAATCACCTAGACAATGAGACTCGCTACACGGTACGTATGGGTATGAATTGGAAGTTCTTCGCGTTATGTAGTATAGCTTATCACGTATGTGTTAACATGACACAGCACATTGTGCCCGTCAATGAGGCGTAACGGCCTGTGAGATGGTCACATGACTGATTGTATGACACGGACGGTCCGCCGTGCCGAGCTGAAGTGATCAGGTCTATGCTCGACTTTGAAAACGCAATACGTATTTTGAGGCGTTTACAACTATTCAAGACAACGCGACGAAATCCACCGGTAATGGACGCGTGGACCAGCTTAACAACTTGGTGGTGGGGAAGGTGCGAAAGACGCAGTCTGTAGAAGGTACATACAATGTACTTATAATTGGCGTGAGACAAGTACATGTAAATAGTTGCCGTAAATTCCGTCGAATGTTGTAAAATAGTATGGGCGCTTGATAATGCAATTTGGGGTCCGAAAATTACGCCGATAGTTGGCAATTTGTTACATGTGGGTAATATGCGCTTATGTTCTAGTTATATTGGGCATATACACATGCACGCATGTCCTGTTGTGACACAACGTAATACATTTTATATAAACGACATGTGTAGATAAGCATGCATTCAGGTTTGTATTTCACATAGCCGTGTCCGTGCGAGATGCAATACATAGTAGTAACTGTAAGGTACGTACATGTATGTGATGAATTCCATGTGACGGTTCAAGTGAGTGGACACAGCATACGTTGGGATTGTCCCATTGATTGAATTGTCCGCTATTGATTTTATCGTGGGCGGTTTGAAAGTACTTGTAACGTACTTTTCTCACGTATTGGAGTCTTGTGCTTAGTGGCGTGTTTTGTTCATGTAATCACGTTATACTATTGTGAATACCGTGTACATGCTCATGCAAGTATATTCACGGAAGAAATAGTCGAAAAACACTTCCTTATAAACAGCGTTCGTTGCATTTGCACAGTCTGATCAGGATCTGCACTACTCGCCATTCCATCAATGAAACACGAATACTGCGTCTAACTAATCAGAATTTTCTGTCTGTAACGCAGGGCGCAGGGCGACATAGCTAAGTCGCCCTTGTGTTACATACAGAACATTCGGGTTAGCATTTAACAAGCAATATAGATCGTTATCAGGTTACAGGAGTGCGTTATTGGATCAGGAGCTGCAGTGAAAGTGAATGGGTTTAACGTCCCACCAACAGCTAGGGTCATATAGAGACGGGACCACAATTTGTCCGACAGACTAGTGGGATGGAAATACTATGAAAGTATTTTTGATGCCTAATGCGAGGTTTGAACCCACAACCTCCGGATTGGAAGTCAGGTGTTCGTACCACTAGGTCACAATCCATCCCAGATTTTTTTCAAACAGATTCCGGCTGATAAAATACACTATCAGATCTATGCGACCATCTTTGTTTCTGAGCAGCCCAGTTTTGACCTTATGTCTTGGTATTCAATTAGAATTGCTTCCTGTGGAACAGTGTTGGGGCCGCTGAAAATCTTATAAAAAACTATGGTGGTCATCTGTCGTTCTTATGTGTAAGTGAACCTATGTTTTATTTAACTTAGATCCAGTGTAGACACGTTGTACCTTATTAAGGTTCTGTAATATTCACACAAACATCAAGAATATCAGAAAATGTGGGTACATATATGCGCATTCCGTTACGTTATATACTTGTACCCGAGGGTCAAATTGTTCGTTTGACGGCCTATCTCTAGATAAGGTCATCTAAGGCCGGCCTACAGACTATAAAGCCAACATTTGCAAACACTGGATCCAGATGAGCCGACTCGTTCTTGTAAAACTCATTCAACCCTACATACCATTAAGATTAGACGACACCAAATAGTTGTACTGTATAATTTAACCGAATCCCATCCAATAAGACCAGTCTCTCCTACTTTCACTATTCGTATGTATGCTGTGGGACTTACTTGTACATGACCTGCAGCCAGTCTGTACTGGTTCTGTATGAATTAAACAATAGGTTCACTTACTCCTAAGAAAGAAACATCCAACCTAGTCATATCTACTTCTACTATTGTCTACCCCCTGTGCGATTTCGCGCCATTTGGTATTCTCCAACCTAGATAGTCATACTGGACTTTATCGGCACCTCCCGGCTTGCCAGGTATATTATTTACTACGTATTTACTGCCGTAATATCAGTCAGAACATCAATATGTCAATTCTAACCTGTACACAACATACACATGATCATGAGCACATCGATATCCAAACCGTAAACATACAGTTCATAGGCGGCGGAAGCCGAACATTATTGGGGGCCCAATGTTGAGGGCCCGAAGGGCCGGATAGCGCTAGGGGGGTCCGGGGGCATGCTCCCCGGAAATTTTTGAAATCCAAGTGGTGTGAAACGCCATTTCCTGCATTCTCAGCAAAGTTCTCAGCAAAGTTCCCAGTACTCATGATTACACAAATATATTGGAAATGTTTTTTTACAGAATTATTGGGGGGGGCCTAGGCCCCCCCCCCCCGCCCCCTCCCCCCGCTTCCGCCGCCCCTGCAGTTTACAACCAATATCCTTTTTAAAACAATAGCACAGAGAAAATATCAATTTATTACGTGGATATGGCGTTTACAGAGGAGTTTCTCGCCATAAATGTTTAGTCTATCTTTACACTCAAATATAAACAGGTTTCGATGAATGTGGACTGTAATCATAGAAGTTGGAATCTTTTTTTATAACGGTTGTCTCGATTCAAACAAAAATATTTGAAATCTAAGAGGCGTGAAACGCCATTTCCTGCATTTCTTAGTGCCCAGTCTTGAGTGCCCAAAGGGCCCGATGTTGTTAGCGGATGCCGGGGGCATGCTCCCCCGGAAATGTTTGAAATCTAAGACGCGTGAAACTCCATTTCCTGCATTCTCAGCAAGCTTGAGGTGATGAAATATGTGCTTTATTACAGAATTAATGAGGGGCCAGGCCCCCAACACAATTATTGAGGGGTGGGGGAGCACTTCCGCCGCCCCTTAACAAACAAACAAACAAACAAAAGTGATCAGGATGTGCAGTTCGTCATTCCATCTTGAAACGCCCAATCGTGATGCTAACAAGCAATGTAGATCGTTATCTGGCTACAGGAGTACTATTTGATCAGGAGCTACACTGGTCACACATCCCATAAGACCCATTTCTAAAGTCACTGAATTACGAACTGTGTAGACCCTGATTAGACTGTGCGGATGCGCAGGCTGATCTGGCGCTGGACTGGTTGCATAACATGTAAGCCCCATTTCTCCAGTCACAGACTTCTAACGCGTTAGAACCGCACTTATGACACGAAGCGCCAACCTGGTCAATTATAACGCGTTGCTTCTCGTTTCTAGCTCGTTACTTCTGTTTTCAAACGCGGCGTTAGTTTTGAGAAGTAACGCGTTAGCTTTTGAGAAGTAACGCCTTAGAAATATGTATTTTACTATATAGTTCATACATTTGTAACGCGTTACTTCTCAAAGGTAACGCGCTAGAATTCTAACGCGTTAGAAACGGGACTTATGACACGATCCGCCACTCATAAGAGTGTACACGTACACACGCGGTGACTGAATAATACAAAGACCATATTGCACTAAACATTTTACCGCCAATACTATTGTCAGACAGACGCCGCCATAAAATGCATCTGTCAACTGAGTCAAACGTCTTTTTAAAATCGACAAAGGCACAGTATGTCGAGCGTGTGTCCTTAAAGGTACATGCCCACGTGCCAGGTTATAATAAAGGGTCATAACCATTTCCCGACGATATAATTGACATTATTATACTTCGTATTACAAACATGAATTTCCACACTGATATCAAGGGCGATAACATACCTGTGTTTCCTTAAAATGTTAACGGACATTAGTATTTATTATCTGTATTTATTTTGTTCATGTGCAATGATGATACTTTATAATCTGTCGAAAATATTATTTTTTCAGGTGACTCATTTAATTAGTATAAATAATTAAAAAATATCATGCCTCATTTGCATATGAAAATAGCCTGATACCACCGCGCATCACAATCAGTAAAATACATATTACTAAATGATTATATCTGTATAGCGGGCACTCATAAGTTTTAGAACTGGTGGAATAGTGACACAATTCTACACTTATTTAATTCTTATACAGAAACAGTTTGTCCCTACTGAGTTGGCATGTACATTTAAGACGCGTTTCATTTATATTCGTGAGTGATACAATATGGTCTATTGTGCTGGTGAATATAGATTCAGACGGGCAACACGACACCAACTTGACTGTAGAATCACAATAGCTTATACAATTGCTTGTTAGAAGAGTGACGACTGTTTCACAGATGGAATGGTGAACAGTGCTGATCCTGATCAGACTGTGCGTAAGCACAGGCTGATCAGGAGCTACACTGGTCGACAAACCCATAAGTCCAATGTCTCCAGTCAGAACCACACAGACCCTAGCCAATACCAAGAACGGAAGACATTATAATGGAGACTATTGTTGGTAGTGAAACGATATTTTGCCAATTTGCAATTTACACCTCAGAAGAATTTAGGTGCAGATATATATCAGCCACATACATATCGACTACTGTAGTATCATCTTCAGGAAACCTGTTAAGCGAATACATGCTGGCCAATTTTCATATCTCTCCTCAATTAGTTTCCCTAAAAAAATAGTTATTTTGACTACTAGTACATATACATCAACTTTATTAGGCTCGGCTCGAATGTGTTCTTAGTCTCGCCAAATAAATATGAAATGTCACTAACCTGGTATTTTCAATGTACATTGAAGCTATACAACTATATTAATACGGTACACATGTACTTCCTGATCTAACTTGTGGCTTTATACGTCTTTAAATCATGTACATATGTGTGTACATGTACTCGTAAATGGCTTACGTCTTTCAACTGTTGTATACATTATATGTACATGTATTTCTGCAGGATAACAATAATTCTCGAATGAACATGTGAACTTGCCACCACAATATTGACGTTAGGACGTTACATAGATTATTTCAGTTGTTATCATACGAGGTCGTGTCCGACCTAGGAAAACCAGCTATACTTTGATATTATTTGCATAATTATGTTCCAACTATTGTTACTTCAGCAAGATAATACTTTTCCAACAAAATTTTTATGTTAGTGTTAATAAAATGTGGAATGGGTTATGAAATGAGGTCGTGTCCGACCAAAACTACAAACCTTGTTGTTCATATATGGTATTAAAGGTGCATGCCCACGCAGTAGGCACAACATGTTCTTTATATCAGAGACAGCATCTGAGACATTTTCTGGCTAAATAAACAGTACTTCACCATTACCCCATGCAGTGATTGGCATTATTATGCTTTTTATACCCGGCATACATTTCCACACTGACATCAGGGGCTATAACCGTGCTTCCTTAAAAATTCTCTGTATATTAATATGTATTCTCTGTATATTACTATGTACTATGTATTCTCTGTATATTACTATGTATTCTCTGTGTATTCTCTGTATATTACTATGTATTCTCTGTATATTACTATGTATTCTATGTGTATTCTCTGTATATTACTATGTATTCTCTGTATATTACTATGTATTCTCTGTGTATTCTCTGTATATTAATATGTATTCTCTGTATATTACTGTGTATTCTCTGTATATTACTATGTATTCTCTGTTACTATGTATTCTCTGTATGTATGTTTCGATGTGCAATGATCATACTATATAATCTGTCGAAAATATTATTTTTTCAGGTGACGCATTTAATTAGTATAAATAATTGAAAAATATCATGCCTCATTTACATATGAAAATAGCCTGATATCACCGCGAGTCACAATCCGTAAAATAAATACAATGTATAAGTAAATGATTATATCGGGTAATGTTTAGAACTGGTGGAATGTGATACAATTATCAATTTAATTCCTATAAAGAACATTTGTGCCCATTGAGTGGGCATGTACCTTTAACGAAGAAAGCCGAAACACGCCGAATGCCGCACGCCGCACCAGAATATGTATCTAGGGCCATTTTAGTCGGAATTCATATCTGTTTTATGTCCGTCCGTCCGTCAATTCTACTATAACTTATTTACCGTATAACCGATACGTCGTCGTATTAGTGCGGACATATTCGGGCGTGTCTAAGGCACGAATACGCCAGGTGTAATCATGTGTTTGTAAAGAGAGGTCATTGCAAATCAGTTCACTATTGGCCTTTTTAGACATTTGGAACGGCGTCTGTCATTACACGTACGAATTGAGCCATATCAGACCCATATACTCAGTCTCTTAACATACTATATACTATAACTATTAGAACAACCAATCTTTGTCACTGTGCTAGACCGGTACTACCCCTGTATGTATTTCATGTCGGCAAATCACTGTATCGGGGACCAGCACTGGGAATCGAACGATACGGTCTGCACATGAACGGGATATGGAAATACACATATATAAAACCCGGGAGCCAATAGCACACGACAAGCACGTCCTGAAACATATATTACCTACTAGTACCAGGATATTAATATAAATATAAGATAAAAACAGTTACGGTAATATCCAATAATTCAGTAAATGACATATATGTGGCTGTGACTGTAGAAATTGGGCTTATGGGTTTTGCAACCAATGTAGGTCCAGATCAGCCTGCGCATCCGCAGTCTGATCAGGATCTACACTGCTCGTCATTCCATCAATGAAACACCCGCCATGCTTCTAACAAGCAATATAGATCATTATCAGGCTACACGTGTGTGAAGAAGCTACACTGGTCACATATCCCATAAGCCCCATTTCTCCAGTCACAGCCACATATTATCAATCAATCACACCATTTTATTTCATCACCCAAAACATGCGCTACATTCAAGTACATGCCTTTAGAACCTGTGATAAGCAGGGCAGATAATTTGGTATGGCATAATTTGCCACTTTCGCTATACATGTACCAGTACGTTCTGAAATGATAATACTACACCACATTCACAAAATAGTTCCCAGTATAGACGCTAGTGTAATTAATTTACATGAAACAATGCAGTAACCTTCAATTGTAAAACATCTATAATACTGACAAATACTGTACTGTAAATAGTTTCGGAATTATTTGTTTGTAATTGTATTATTTTTATAACATTAATATTTTTTTCAGATATAAAAAATAAAATATGTCACATTTAAAGCGCACATTAGATATTCTGCAGCCTATGAGTGGCTATGAACGGTACGCGAGTACATTGCAAGAGTTACAGTTCGCAACTATACTGCTTCAAGTTGTGTACCAAGTTTGCTATGCTGATGTGGTATCGAGTACGCTGTTCATTTTTGTTTACACTGCCAGATGTGCAGAATTATCAGAAGCAAAAAATATGACGTCCGAACGTTACGAGACTTTTAAAGGTACATGCTCACTCAATAGGTTATACTATAGGGAGACAGATATGTTTGAATATTCTGTAGATATGCCATTTTCTGGCAAAATAAACATTCATTCACCATTACCCCACGTATTGATTGGCATGATGATACATTGTATATCAGACGTACACGTATATGTCCACACTGATATTAGGGGCGATAACCGTGTATCCTTAAAATGTTAACGAACATCAGAATTTTTCATTGTACAATTATTTTCTGTGAGTACTTACCTGTTATATGTTGCGTTATATGTTGTTATATAGCTTCCCGGACAACTATATTATATAGCAGATTAGGCTAGTGTATGTGTATGGAGGGTGGGGTGGGGGCTGGGTCCGGGGACATTCTCCCCCTGATCAAGGGCTCTATTTCCTGCGTTCTGCTGCACTTTAGTCATCTATTTTATAAATAATTATACCTAAAAGTATCAGTAATTAAAAAATAAATTGTTTGCTCCGTGATAAGAGATTATACATTATAAATAAGGTCATATCATTTTAATGGGTGGCCCCGAGACAACGGACTCTCACGTACCTAGCGTTGCAATATTATAAACATCTTTCTCAAGCACGTAGACAGACGTCCCTTACTGTTGGAGCCCGGACACTCTCTCTTGTCATTTGAGACACGCCATGCGATTTTGTACCTTCGGACAACTGCGTAATTTCATTAAATACGTTTACGAAATTTAGAATATTTTTCATAAATTAAGTCAAAAGTTGTAAAATTCTTAGAGTACATGTGGTATGTGGTATGTACTCTGATAATTTTGTCAACTATTGATGCCATTTACAGAAAATATCGTAATTTTTGTAAACGTATTTAATTAAATTACACAGATGTCCAAAATCACACGGCTTGTCTCATTTGAGTTTTGTCATTCTCGTCTAGATTGTAGGAGATGATATACAATGATATATTCCCCCGATGCGCTATATATGTATCAAAGAGTTTCCGATCTATGAATTATTTTGTCAAATTAAAAAAGTTGTATTTTGACAAAATTTAATACGTTTCTGAAGTCGATCTGACGGTAACAGAGATCAAAGGTAACCGAAAACAGGCGAACCGACTGGCATGGTGGCTATATCATACATACCTAGATTTTTTTTCCGGGTACATAATAATGTGAAATTGAACGGTCGACTCATATCCACAATACAGATACTGCTCAAGAAACAATGGATATATCCTTCCGTAAGGCGGACCCAGGATTCACGTGTGTAGGGATTTGGATCCTGCCAATACGTTGCAGCTCAATGTGTATTGAATTCTTTTCAAGATTGCTGTGGGTGCAGAGACCATGCTCCATGAGAAATTATGACAATCAGAAAGTTAAATGTTGCATTATGTGTCTACTAAAACCGAAACTTTAAACATTTCATCATGGGATGGAGGGGGTCAGTGTGCGCCGGGAACAGCTCCGCCTGGATCCGCACATGTGTAATCTATTTGTGTCGTGTGTTAAAGGTACATGCTCACTCAGTAGGCACACAATGTTCTTTATATCAGACACATCATCTGAGACATTTTCTGGCAAAATAAACATCCATTCACCTTTACCCCACATATTGATTGACATTATTATACATTTTATATCAGACGTAAATTTTCACACTGATATCAGGGGCAATAACCGTGTTTCCTTAAAATGTTAACGGATATTGCTATTTATTATCTGTGTTTATGTTTTGATGTGCAAATGATCATACTTTATAATCTGTCGAAAATATTATTTTTTCATGTGACTCATTTAATTAGTATAAATAATTAAAAAGTAGCATGCCTCATTTGCATATAAAATAGCCTGATACAACCGCACGTCACTATCAGTAAAATAAATATTACTAAATGATTATATCTGTATAGCGGGTACTTGTAATTTTTAGAACTGGTGACACATTAAATGACTTATTTAATTCGTATAAAGAACATTTTGAGCCTACCGAGTGTCATGCACTAAGGACTGTGTAGTACTGCAGCCGGAATTGAGGTTTCCTTATTACGGAGCATTCCTTTCTTTGTCTTTCTCGTTCGCTCAGTCCACAGTATGAATGAACGCCCTTCAAACGGTAATCGGTTATTATAAAACCGTGCATTTGAGTATGGAGTTTCGACGGGTACCGTTTGCTATGGTGTACGAACGGGGTCAAAACTAAATTTACAGGTGCAGCTATAAAAGTATACAGGTGCACCTGTAAATTTACAGGTGCATCTATAAAAAATACAGCTGCAGCTGTAAATATACAGGTGCATCTGTAAAAAATACAGCAGCACCTGTAAAAAATACAGCAGCACCTGTAACAAAATACAGCTGCACCTGTAACAAAATACAGCTGCACCTGTAACAAAATACAGCTGCACCTGTAACAAAATACAGCAGCACCTGTAACAAAATACAGCTGCACCTGTAGTAAATATACAGCTGCACCTGTAAATATACAGCTGCACCTGTCACAAAATACAGCTGCACCTGTAACAAAATACAGCTTCACCTGTAGTAAATATACAGCTGCACCTGTAAATATACAGCTGCACCTGTAACAAAATACAGCTGCACCTGTAACAAAATACAGCAGCACCTGTAACAAAATACAGCTGCACCTGTAACAAAATACAGCAGCACCTGTAACAAAATACAGCAGCACCTGTAACAAAATACAGCTGCACCTGTAGTAAATATACAGCTGCAACCTGTAAATATACGCTGCACCTGTCACAAAATACAGCTGCACCTGTAACAAAATACAGCTTCACCTGTAGTAAATATACAGCTGCACCTGTAAATATACAGCTGCACCTGTCACAAAATACAGCTGCACCTGTAACAAAATACAGCTTCACCTGTAGTAAATATACAGCTGCACCTGTAAATATACAGCTGCACCTGTCACAAAATACAGCTGCACCTGTAACAAAATACAGCTTCACCTGTAGTAAATATACAGCTGCACCTGTAAATATACAGCTGCACCTGTCACAAAATACAGCTGCACCTGTAACAAAATACAGCTGCACCTGTAGTAAATATACAGCTGCACCTGTAACAAAATACAGCTGCACCTGTAACAAAATACAGCTGCACCTGTAGTAAATATACAGCTGCACCTGTAACAAAATACAGCTGCACCTGTAACAAAATACAGCTGCACCTGTAGTAAATATACAGCTGCACCTGTAACAAAATACAGCTGCACCTGTAACAAAATACAGCTGCACCTGTAGTAAATATACATCACCTGCACCTGTAACAAAATACAGCTGCACCTGTAACAAAATACAGCTGTCACCTGTAGTAAATATACAGCTGCACCTGTAACAAAATACAGCTGCACCTGTAACAAAATACAGCTGCACCTGTAACAAAATACAGCAGCACCTGTAACAAAATACAGCTGCACCTGTAACAAAAATACAGCAGCACCTGTAACAAAATACAGCTGCACCTGTAACAAAATACAGCTGCACCTGTAACAAAATACAGCTGCACCTGTAACAAAATACAGCTGCACCTGTAACAAAATACAGCTGCACCTGTAACAAAATACAGCTGCAACTGTAACAAAATACAGCTGCACCTGTAACAAAATACAGCTGCAACTGTAACAAAATACAGCTGCACCTGTAACAAAATACAGCTGCACCTGTAACAAAATACAGCTGCAACTGTAACAAAATACAGCTGCACCTGTAACAAAATACAGCTGCAACTGTAAACAAAATACAGCTGCACCTGTAACAAAATACAGCAGCACCTGTAAACAAAATACAGCTGCACCTGTAACAAAATACAGCAGCACCTGTAACAAAATACAGCTGCACCTGTAACAAAATACAGCTGCACCTGTAACAAAATACAGCAGCACCTGTAACAAAATACAGCTGCACCTGTAACAAAATACAGCAGCACCTGTAACAAAATACAGCAGCACCTGTAACAAAATACAGCTGCACCTGTAACAAAATACAGCTGCAACTGTAACAAAATACAGCTGCACCTGTAACAAAATACAGCTGCACCTGTAACAAAATACAGCTGCAACTGTAACAAAATACAGCTGCACCTGTAACAAAATACAGCTGCACCTGTAACAAAATACAGCTGCAACTGTAACAAAATACAGCTGCATCTGTAACAAAATACAGCTGCACCTGTAAATATACAATTTAGTTTTTGACTCCTTCGTACACAATATGTACGAACGGGGTCAAAACTAAACTTACAGGTGCAGCTATAAAATATACAGGTGCACCTGCATTTTTTACAGCTGCACCTGTAAATGTATAGCCGCACCTGTGAATGTATAGCTGCACCTGTGAATGTATAGCTGCACCTGTAAATGTATAGCTGCACCTGTAAATGTTATAGCTGCACCTGTAAATGTACACCTGTAAATGTATAGCTGCACCTGTAAAATGTATAGCTGCATCTGTAAATGTATAGGTGTACCTGTAAATGTATAGCTGCACCTGTAAATGTATAGCTGCACCTGTAAAATGTGCACCTGTAAATGTATAGCTGCACCTGTAAATGTATAGCTGCACCTGTAAATGTATAGCTGCACCTGTAAATGTATAGCTGCACCTGTAAATGTATAGCTGCACCTGTAAAATGTATAGCCACATCTGTAAAATACGTTTATAGCTGCAGCTATAAAAATACAGCTGCAGCTGTACATTCACAGGTGAGGCTATACATTTACAGGTGCAGCTATACATTTACAGGTGCAGCTATACATTTACAGGTGCAGCTATACATTTACAGGTGCAGCTATACATTTACAGATGCAGCTATACATTTTACAGGTGCAGCTATACATTTACAGGTGCAGCTATACATTTTACAGGTGCAGCTATACATTTACAGGTGCACCTGTATATGTTTATAGCTGCACCTGTAAGTTTAGTTTTCACCCCGTTCGTACATATGGTGTACGGACGGGGTCAAAACTAAATTGTATTTTTACAGGTGCAGCTGTATTATTTACAGGTGCAGCTGTATTGTTTACAGTTTCACCTGTAGATTTACAGCTGCACCTGTATAGTTACAGGTGCACCTGTATATTTGTATAGCTGCACCTGCACATTTAGTTTTGACCCCGTTCGTACACCATAGTTTGCAATGTATATGGCTGTACGTGACTCTTGAAATGGGGCGATTCGTGAACGGTGTAGCTATATATTGCTCAAATAACAGACTCCTGTAACCTGAGAATGAGCTATATATTGATTTTTAGAAGCACGACATGGGATTTCATTTATGGAATAACGAACAGTGAAGATCCTGGTCAGACTGTGTGGGATATGTGTTACGTTGGTCAACTTAAATTTAATACATACCATCTGGGTCATATGAATACTTTTTTTATTTTTTTGTATTTCTTATTATACTACCGCGAAGCGACAATGGGATATATGGATGCAAAAGCCGTTTGTCCGTCCGTTCGTCCGTCTGTCCGTCACGTTTTCCATTATGCTACAACTTATTTACTGTATTACGGATTGGCTTGAAACTTCGTGTGTATGTTTATTATCACCCATATGTTCAGTCTGCGCCCGGCCCATGCTCCCGTCGTGGCCAATGCCAAGGACAAATCACTTCGAACTTCCGTCCAGTAAATTGTATTTGCTTCCAGTAGATGCGTGCACATTTCTCCATTATACTACAACTTCTTTTCTGTATGAGCGATTGACTTCAAACTTCATGTGCATGTTTCTTATCATTCATGTTTTCATTCGACGCCCCACCCAGGCTCCCCATGCCCACAGTTAAGGTCAAATAACTTGAGAAATCTCCGTCCAGAACATTGTGAAAAAATAGCAAATTAGTAAAAAAGAAATGTGACAAAAAAAAGTGTAAACCCATTCACCATTCTACGATGAGTGGGATGAATGTGATATTTCCGACAGAATAAAAGGATATACTTACCAGTTGTTGGTCTATATACTGATCCAAAGTGTACCTGCATGTGGCCTCCTCCAAGTGCCCGAATAGGTCATAAACACATGCCATAGCCCACTCGTCGATCAGAACAGAAAAGAAAAAAGCGCCCCACTTCACGCAAGACTTGTACGAGTTCAGTCATCATAAAAAAAAACGTCGTACGATTTGTTCTTGATGTAACGGAAATGGTAGCATGTGTAATCATGAGTGTGGATAAATTACCGATCGGCAGCATCGTGCTCCGGTAGCGCAGTTGGTTAGCGCGTCCCGCTGGTATTGGGAAGGTCCCGGGTTCGAGCCCCGGTCGGTGCACGCTTTTTGCGTTGCATTTCCGTATCCTATTACATTTGGGGGCTCGTCCGGGATACATTACCGATCGGCAGCATCGTGCTCCGGTAGCGCAGTTGTTTAGCGCGTCCCGCTGGTATTGGGAAGGTCCCGGGTTCGAGCCCCGTTCGGTGCACGCTTATTGCGTTGCATTTCCGTATCCTATTACATTTGGGGGCTCGTCCGGGATAAATTACCGATCGGCAGCATCGTGCTCCGGTAGTGCAGTTGGTTAGCGCGTCCCGGTGGTATTGGGAAGGTCCCGGGTTCGAGCCCCGGACGGTGCACACTTTTTCCATTGCATTTCCGTATCCTAGCTATTACCATGATTACATTGATATGAATCACACAAATAAAAAATAAATGGAGAGCAATAAGAGAAACAGAGAACTTTATCTATACTATGACTATAAAGTAGACCCGAAAAAGAAAATGTTATTTTATAAAGGAAATATAGACTAACATTTGTCTAAATGACTAATATTTGTCTAAATGACTAGAGATCTATAGATCTATCACAAACATGGCATTTGGACTCCCCCCCCCCCCCCACCCTCAACGGATGGCATTTGGACCCCCCCCCCCCCTCTCCCCCCCCCCCCCCCTCAACGATGAGATCAGACCAACTTAATTGCAAAATATTCCATCAACGATACATTGCGAATACCCCTGAATCGCACACATTGGACTCGTCCACATCGGAATTCCCGCCATCTTGTTTTGACACACAAAAACACAGCTACGGTTTATTCAAAACAGAACAGATTTTCGATATTACGACTGAAACAATGGTGTAATTACACACTAGAATGTTCAGAAAGTGTAGTAGGTAAGTGACTAGTCTCAGTCTGAACTATTATGTCTAAAGTTGCTTATGTGTTCATGAAAATTTGAAAATCAGCCAGGTTGTCATTTTTAGCGCGCCTTCCGAAGGAAGCCGTGCTTATCACAGGCAATGTTGAATATTCCCCACCCACTTGAATTCATGTAGTATAAGAGTCTATCTATACAGATTGAATTGAATACAATGGAATTATTTTAGTAGCCCTCTGGTGCTTATGGCATACCCTCGGCGTCGTAGGCGTCCGTCTGTCTGTCTGTCTGTCCGGCGGTCTGTCTGTCTGTCCGTCCGTCCTCCGGGTTTAGGTATTTTTTTTCTAGTTGAAATATACATTAAAATTTGGTACATCCATGTAGGGCATGGTGAGAACTTTACAATGAGCTATAGATTTTGAAAATCGGATAAGCGGTTCAAAAGTTATTAAGGTTTGTAAATCAGAATTTTGCAACATATTGTGTTCATTTCCTCTATGTATTTGAATGGCAACCGACGGCACCGATATCAGCTAAAATAACAGCTTTTATGTTATTATTATTATTAAAATAACTTGAAAAGTAATGGAGATAAGTGCATAAAACCAAGAATTTTATTGAATAAAATACAATTTTATACACATATGTTCCAAAAGGATCTTTATGTTTTATGGAAAATAACTGATTTTGGGTGGTAAAATATGACGAAAAGACAGTTTTTGCCACAAAAATGTGATTATTTTGAATATTTATCTTATTTGCAATACATTTCATTACCATGTCACATAAATCAATATATACCCATATTTTCTTGTAATTTATACAATTTAAATGGTAAAAAATACCATGTAAATGCTTTATTTTTGCCGAAATTGGTTACCATGGCAACGGTTTTGAAAAAATGTGTTTCTGCACATAATTTTAACATTTTAATAAAAAAAAAGGACAGCGACATTAATTAATATTAATTCAGTAACAAATATACTATAACCATAGTAATCTGAGTTAATTGGTTACCATGGCAAAGGTTTTAAAAAAATAAATTTTTTAGGAATCTGATTTTACATTTTCAGCAATGTAAATATTTCTATGACAACATTAAAAACATATGATACATGAAATTAATGTTACAGTCATTCTGTAACTTAACCTAATTTCTGTAGTAACCATGTAGTAACATGTAGTAATCAATCGGTTACCATGGCAACGACTTTGAAAAAATGTGTTTTCATACACAACTTGACATTTTGAGTAATTAAATAATGTTAGGCGACATAAAATACACACATTACATCAAATTAATGTTACAATCATTCTGTAACCAACATACTGCTGCCATGGTAACCACTTTATTTGGTACCATGGCAAAACAGTGAAAGTGAACGGGTTTAACGTCCCAGAAACAGATAAGGTCATATAGAAATGGAACCACAGTTTAAATTATCAGCGGTTTTGTATAAATGTATTTTCTTACATTTTGTGCAATGGGAACATGCATGGCCGTAGACACCACCCTGCGGCACTAGTTTGCCTCTAGAATGCAGGAAAAAACATTTTGAGGGTTTACATTGATTTTTATTAATATGTGTGAACAACCCCCAACCCATCAATCGTCCGCCATGGCATTATTTTTTCCACCGCTATGGGCCTGACATAATTATGTCGCAACATAATTGAAATATTAGTTACATTAAACTACATGTAGTATTATATTCATTCTGTAACAAATAATGTATACCATTAACAAAGTAACAAATATGTAAGCAAATGCACATACATGTATGATAACAGCCGTGTAATTTTCTACCTCAAGACAACTGCGATTTTTCATGAAATAGATCTTCAAAAAAATATTTTCTGTAAACGACAGAGGATATTCCATCGGACATTTTGAATAGCGGGAAATAATATACGAGTGTGCGTCGGCTTCCGCGTAAGCAAAGAGTGAGCGTAGCGAACGAGTTGCTTGCACGGAAGCCGACGGACTGTATTATTTCCGCTATTTAAACATGTACAATGGAATATCCTATTTATTAAACTTCACGGCGGATATATATGCATATTTTTTGAGAATGAAAATACGGACGATGATAAAGAAGTATACGCTGGAAGTTTGAAGTCCATCCGACGGCTGCAGAGATAATGGGAACCTGAAAACTTTAATCTTGCGGACGGATGAAAACTATATATAACTATGTTACGTATAACTATAGTAACTAATAAATGATTATACTGCACTTGCACGCATCAATGTAAAGACTGTAAGAGGTTTTTTTAACCTCACACCAGCCATGCGAATAGCGGGGCGTTTACCAGGGACGGGCGGTGGTACGGCTTTATCTTTCATTGCGCTCGGCAGTGCAGGGACACCCCACGTCCCCAGGCAAAGTACTGTCACGGAATGGATCATCGAGCTCGTGCAGGGCAAAATGGAAACATAAGCCGGAAGACATACCAATGGATAGACCTGCCCAACTACATCTAAATATGACTACATCACATAGGTGAAGCGGCCAGAATATCCCCACCACGACTATGCACATGCAACATGCGCAGCCTTTTCTGCTTCTCTGTTGGGGGGGGTGGGGGGGGGGGGTATGCAGTTATAAAATTAGTAACTTAGTCTACCATATATGAAATTAAATTTTCAGTACTAGTAGTGAAACACCATCCATTTGTATGTCGATCACAGTGCCAGATCATTATTTGATGTAAATAATAATATACCCCACCCACATATTTTACTTGTATTGTATTTACTAATACAAAACATACATGTAATTAATAAGGACAATAGTCAATACATTAAACTTGAAATTAAAGACCAAATACAGTGTAAAAACACATGTGATTAATTATTGACAATGGTAAAATCGAAACGACGTTATTCAGTAAATGTGGGTGGGGTAATTTTCCCGAACGGCCGAAGTTTCGACGTCTGCGATTGGGTTGGGAATGCTGGTTTCCGCATAAGATGTGATGGGTTAGTGTCATGCCCTTTAGTTATTTATATGGAAAACATGTCAATAATTCCATTTATGATTGAACATTGAACAATAACATTCATTTTACCGTAAAAAAAACACAATTTTTCCTTTCGGTACGGATTGTCAACAGACGAACTCTTCAATGTTTGGAGGTTCACATACCAAAATGTTCAGCATTATGTTATCTTCATGTTGATTGGTCGAAAGAATATCTCCAGGCGGAAACGGCTTGCGGAAAATCGATTAAACCACACCGCACCGATCCAAATCGGCTAAATTCGCGTGCCACGTTTAGACTTCGTCGAATATTGGGCGCGAACATGGTGTAATTGTTTCAGCGATTTAAGTCATTTTATAGAAAGTAATTATAATATTTTTTATATAAATCAAATAAATAATGATCATGATGCAAATATAATTCTGGTTAAAAATTATTTAAAAAGATGTTTTTAATTCATAACGTTTTTACAGTTTAAAAAGAAGCGAATAACCGCTAAATTATCGATAATTTCACGTAAAACTGACGCAACTGAACATCCTAATAATGGCCTATATTTCCTTGTTTCCTTGCTTGGATTTGATTCATATTTCACACACGCATTGCACCAAGGGTCCTCTACTGCGCTGTGGCAAATCCACGTTCAAATGTGCCCTCGGTTCCTTTGCTGCCACCGGGCGCGCTTCGTTGTCCTCTGACAACTCTTGTTTGACAACCAGACGGAAATTTGGCCGTCCGTGGCAGTTTTATTGTCGAAACCGCTTGCGGAAAGCGAGACAGTCATCACAATGACGTCCGGGTGTCCGTCCGTCCGAAATCTGCGTTAAAAGTTTTAAATACCTTATATCTCTGCAGTCCTAACCCAGTGGGCACACGATGTCAGATAGACATAGGACTGACGTCGGATAGACGTCGGATTATGTTCGAAAATGAAAGTTTTTTAGACGTCAGAATCCGAACGGACGTCAGAATCCGACATCGGATAGATGTCTAATTATGACGTCATTTTAACATTTGATTCCGACGTCTAAACAACTTTCATTTTCAAATATAGTCCAACGTCTATCCGACTTTATCCAACGTCTGGTTCTGACATCAGTTCAACGTCTGGATCAGACATGATCATCAATTCAATGTCGGGTTTTATCGTCTATTTTGCATTGATTACTTGATCTGCAGTTTCACTCTGGATCTGGAAAGGAAATGTTCATTTTCAAATAACCATTGTGTACTTCTTTTAGGCACTATTCTACATTCTATTACTAAAGAAAATAAGAAATAATATTTTAATTAGGAATGGAACACTTGAAAAGTGACTTTTTGCTGAGGACCGTCAAATGACACAATTACCCAATCAAAATGCTTGAGTCTGAGTGGATCGAAGTTTTATAAGGATCGGATGATATGGAAACAAAACCCCAGACCACATGACCAGTTTGTAAATGGTGAATAAAATACGACACTTTATTAACAAAACATGAACAGGAATATGCGAAGTGAGATTGGGTGAAATAGTTTCACGAATTGAAACGTGAATCAACTGAGCACGGCGTTGTCATGTATTTTTGTATTAAAAATGTTATTGAAAACATGTGAGCTGACACGTACATTGTATGCATGAATATACATGTACATCTACTTACATACGAAAGTTGATTTCTTCAAGATTAATTACGTCGATCTTTCCCCAATTTCAAATTAAAATCACAAAGAGAAAACGGAAATGGCGGGATAACGTGAACACGATCGGAGCACCGGGGAGTATAGCATAACCAGACCTCCGAATGAGTCGGGTCCGCTGTTTACCAGCGTATTACTGTATATGTGGCTACCGCTATGCAGTAACGCGGGAACCAGATCCAGTGGCATTTGACACGGACGCTAATAAAGCATGCCAGTTGTCAACACTCCGCGTGCGCACGAGAATCTTGACCTAGAATTCTGCAACGTTAATGAAATTGCACGTATGCCCAGCCCAACCTAAATACATACGCAAAATTAATCGTCTAGGATATAAAATGATTAATTACATAGGCCTAAACATGTCGCAAATAAAGGTTAAACTGAATTAAGTTGGTGTGGAAATCAGATCAGCTACTATTCCATTGGCGTATCTATAGGCTAACGTAGTGTTTGCTGGGAAGTCACATTGACTTGAAACTTCATATGCTTATTAGTCATGATCCATATATTCATGCTGTATCCCACTCATGCGGCCCCTGTGCCCAAGGTCAAATGACTTAGAAGTTTGCGTTCCGAAGTCTGCGTTAAAGTTTCGAAATACCTTATACATGTATCTCTGCAGTCCTAAGTCACATTGACTTGAAACTTCATATACTTATTAGTCATCATCCATATATTCATGCTCTATCCCACTCTTGCGGCCCATGTGCCCAAGGTCAAGGTCAAATGACTTAGAAGTTTGCGTTCCGAAATCTGCGCTAAAGTTTTTAAATACCTTATATCTCTGCAGTCCTAATGTCAAGGTCAAATGACTTAGAAGTTTACGTTAAAGTTTCTGTCAAAATTTGCGTTAAAGTTTTCACATACCTACTATCTCTGTAACCGCAAGTCAGATTTGCTTGAAACTTTGTATGCTTATTGGGCATCAAACTTCAAATAAATACACTCTGAGACCATCAAATGCCTCGGCGGGCTCGACATGCGGGCCACAGCCATCCTCGTTGAAATAACGTAATTATTTGACGGATTTTCGTGAAATAAAAAGTAGGCTCATTTCTAAAAAAACTGTTTTGGATAGTTTTATGGAAAAGAAAATTTAGTTGGGCGTGTTTTTATAGCAATAAATCTTGCGCAGCATTCCAGCAAACAGACACAGTGCACAGTGCTCCAGGTAAGGAATTACTAAAAAAATAGTAATTGAGTATTGTCACTCCATCATTTCTTAAGCAATTGGGTATTTCAAAATTTTAATTGGGTAAATTAAAATCACACTACTGTTTGCACATCAACAGACAGCAATTATTGCATAGTTTGCTTCGAAATGAAAATAAGTTTTGGCATTTCATTAGAATTGTCTCCTTGGAGACAATTCTAATGAAATACCAAGATGTATTTTCTTAGAAAATAAGTATAATATGCTATTTTTCTGGTCTGTTTATTATGCCCCACCACGATAGTGGAGGGGGCATTTAGTGTTGCCGTTGTCCGTCACAAAACTTTAACGCTCGAGTAAATGTCTCATAATTTCTTCATCCTTCGACCGATCTGCTTCATATTTCATATACACATTGCTCTAATGGTCCTCTACCGCCCTGTGCTAAATCCACATTCATCCTGCCCCCGCCAAGCCCAGGGTCAAGGTCACATACTTGCTGCTTCAAAAACTTTTAACTCTCAGTAAATATCTTATAATTTCTGTTTTCTTTCACGGATCAGCTTCATTTATTTTACGCATTGCTCTGGTCCACCGCCCTGCCAAATCCACGTTGTCCTGCCCCCGCCAAGCCCAGGGTCAAGGTATACTTGGTGCTTAAAAACTTTACTTGGGTAAATATCTATTTCTGTTCCCTTTCATGGATCAGCTTATACTTTATACGCATTGCTCTAATGGTCCTCTACCGCCCTGTGCTAAAATCCAATTCAATCCTGCCCCCGCCAAGCCCAGGGTCAAGGTCACATACTTGCTGCTTCAAAAACTTTAACTCTCATAAATAGTTATAATTTCTGTTTTCTTTCACGGATCACTCTTATTTATACGCATTGCTCTAATGGTCCTCTACCCGTGAAATCCACTTGCCTGCAATGGGTCCAAGGTCACATACTTGGTGCTCAAAAACTACGCATTGGGGTAAATATCTAATATTCTGTTCCCTTTCATGATCAGCTTCATATTTATATACGCATTGCTCTAATGGTCCTCTACTGCTGTGACAAATCCACATTCGACCTGCCTCCACCAACCCAGGGTCAACGTCACATACTTGTGCTTCAAAAAACTTTAACGCTCAGGTAAATATCTTATAATTTCTGTTCCCTTTCATGGATCAGCTTCATACTTCATATACACATTGCTCTAATGGTACCAAGTGACGGGAGCACATTACCAATGACGGGAGCACATTACGAAGTGACGGGACCACATTACCAAATGACGGCGTGAGCACATTACCAAATGACGGGACCACAATACCAAATGACGGGACCACATTACCAAGTGACGGGACCACATTACCAAATGACGGGACCACATTACCAAGTGACGGGACCACATTACCAAGTGACGGGACTGCATTACCAAGTGATGGGACCACATTACCAAGTGACGAGGGACCGACATACCAAGTGAAAGGACCACAATACCAAATGGCGGGACCACATTACCAAATGACGGGACCACAATACCAACTGATGTGAGCCTACATATATAAGACAGTCATGGCGTTCCATAGAGCAGCTCAGCTTCTCATTATAGTGGGGGGTCTTATATGAGAAACAATAAAAATCTAACACAGAATTATATTTGATTACACAGATGTAGATATACACTCTGTGTTTTTAGTAGAATTTATTGTTCTGTTGATTATAAAAATGTTGGGAATAATATGCTTCAGTTTGTAGATTGTTATTATCTTGTTGTTGGTATAAATCCCGCCTGTAGTGTGCACCATAATGAATATGGTAAAATTAAACGTGATCTGAAAATTAAACGTGATCTGAAAGCATCTTGCATTATGATTATTAGCCTTGTGATAATATAATTGTCATTTATGACTGGCAAATGAAATGCTGAAAATTTCTTTATTGTACACTCCTGATAACATTTAACCCATTTTTTTTAACCAATTTTGTACACTGACTTGATGGTGCACCACAATACAGGATTCTAAGGTCACAGTCTATTTTCTACAAGCGCCTGGATGATACGTTAACAAAATGGATGACATGGAAACAAGCTGGACTTTTAGATAAATCTAGTTTCACAGCACTTGTACGATAAGTTTATTGTTTTAAAAAGTTTTGAATAATTGTTTGTATATGTGTGTGCTTATGAGCTCTAGTAACTGACCAACGAAGGCTTATTATCCAGAGCCTAGGTATATCCTGTACATTTTATATTTATTTGTCTTGGTAAGTAGGGGTTAGTGGGTTCTTGTTAATTTTCAGATGAAGGAAAATATCATTTGAAGGGACAGTCACATGGGCATTTTAACCCTTTCAACCATCAATAACTGGAATAACTGTGATATTATGTTAATTTTCAGACCAATCCAATCATTACAAAATGATTTACAGGTAATCCATTTACATGTATAATGTATATACAGTCAGAATTCGTTACAACGGCATAGTTCGTCAGAGATGAATCTGCCGTTATAACGAATATGCCGGTATAAAGAATCGGCGATTTTCTCCTCGCTATCAGACTGTCGTGATAATTCCGGTAATTGGAACATGTCGGTAATTGGTAACCACGCATTGTATCGACGCTATTTGCTGTCATTTTACATTAGCATTATCGGCGAGATATATACTTATTTGTCACCACATTGATAAAGCAATGCATATATACAAATTTATATCAAGGAAACCAACAACATTCAAAGCTAATCCAGTAGGCCCTATTTGACAAAGTCTAGGTTGCAGGCGAACCTGTTGTTAATTGTAGAGCGCGTAGTGAATACCGGATTATCTGTGAAATTGTTTCTTTATTGTTAGCAATTCGCAAACATGTGCATATATAGAAAAGAAACACATCTTTTAATAAACAGTTTGTTTTAATTTACATGCTAAAATTTATAAAAATACAAAGCAAAAACATGTAGAGTGGTTTCCCTTTAAATATTTACATGACGATTCGTCCCAATCTGAACTCGCCCAAACCCAGAGGCAATGTTACACGATAATTATTTAAATTGTTCACGATTATGATATTTCTTTATTTACAATCTATCGGTCCTTGCTGGATTTAATCACTTGTAAATTTAGTTGCTAACTGTTCATTTCTTAATTGATGTTTGCAAAATAGTACATCACAGCAGGTGACAAGGTACCGACACGTTAATTGCCGCGATTTATGACAGCAGGTCGGGGTTAATCAGCTGTGAAATTGTTTAGATATGGTCAGTGACTGGTTCCCGAATATCGGTTTCCGGCACGTAATGCCGGATAACAGAGCTGGTACCAGCGATGCCGGGTACCGGCGCCGTTATCACGCACGTTATAGGAAACAGACAACCAATTGATTTCCCATAGACCCACATTCACACAAACATGACAATCGCAAACTACCTGCGACAAAATCAATTTTGTTACTTCCATTCCTGGAGTCAGTGACCTAAGCCGGTTCTAGATCCATGCCAAACACGGGGTCATGCGGGTTGATTTCCATGAGTTATTTCGCCTTCTTTGACGGAACCGTCTACTTTCACTTTCGAAATCTCTATCTCACCCCCACATCAAGTCGCACACAGAAAAAATTTAACCTGCATGTTTAGAGCATGCAAATAATATAATAAAATGTTTGGCACAGACATACCTTTCCTGCAGCATCTATTTTATTTATCTATCTGTCATAATAATAACAATCAATGCCGTTGTCCTGAGAATTTACTCCTTGTTGCTAAGCTGTACCAGGACTGGTTTACCGTCTATATTATTCAAGTTGACTGTGTCCTATAGAAGGAGATAATTTTCTGATTTTGTATTAATTATAACAAGTATTCATTAACTTTCATCGAAATATGTTTTCGCATTGATTGGGTCAGCACAGTGCGAGTCGCGACATATTTAGTATTTCGTGACAACCCTCAAACCAGCATAGAAGATTTAACGATTTCATGATTTCCGTTGGTCCACTAATGATGCCCTGTTATACGAAAAACCGCATAAATGCTTTACGCAATAACACTAACTCATTGAGTCGAACACTGTTTCACACAACTGATTGGTTTTGCTATTTCCTGTAACAAATGTTATGCAATAATGGACAAAATTCACAGCCAACCCACACAATTCAAGGTTATCGAGTAAACTTTGGTTTCACACACAGGCAACACTCATTTCAGTATTACAAATTGATTCAATGGGTCCAGAAAACATTATACACATGCTATCTATACAAATGTAGCAAAGAAATCACCCAAAAGTTGTGCTGGATAAGCAAAAATTGGAAGATTTTTGCCAAAAAATCCAGTTTCCGATAAATAAAGAATAACTATGGTAAATACGGTAATTGGTTTCTTCTGACAGAATTTGGCCAAATTCCTGAAGCTGACATTTTACTTGATACCACCACCTCACTTCAGCTAACATTCTATCAATGTCCCATAGCTGAAAAGTGGTACTATCTTTAGAAAGATTTGCCATATAAAGCTATGGGAAACCAAATTATCTCCCCCCTTTTCCATATTAGAAGGATTTTTTTTCTCATATTCACGATTTTTGACATTTTTTTTTGCGTCGAATTATTGTTGTGAAATGATGGCGAATGCCGGAAGACGCGATCGGGCAATAAAAAAGATACAACTGGTACCATTGCAGACAGCCTGTAGAAACAGGGTCATATAGGAAACAGACAACCAATTTGATTTCCCATAGACCCACATTCACACAAACATGACAATCGCAAACTACCTGCGACAAAATCAATTTTGTTACTTCCATTCCTGGAGTCAGTGACCTAAGCCGGTTCTAGATCCATGCCAAACACGGGGTCATGCGGGTTGATTTCCATGAGTTATTTCCCCTTCTTTGACGGAACCGTCTACTTTCACTTTCGAAATCTCTATCTCACCCCCACATCAAGTCGCACACAGAAAAAATTTAACCTGCATGTTTAGAGCATGCAAATAAATATAATAAAATGTTTGGCACAGACATACCTTTCCTGCAGCATCTATTTTATTTATCTATCTGTCATAATAATAACAATCAATGCCGTTGTCCTGAGAATTTACTCCTTGTTGCTAAGCTGTACCAGGACTGGTTTACCGTCTATATTATTCATAAGTTGACTGTGTCCTATATGGTCAGTGACTGGTTCCCGAATATCGGTTTCCGTAATGTCGGATATAAACAGAGCTGGGTCACAGCGCTGGTACCAGCGACGCCGGGTACCGGCGCCGTTATAACGCACATTAAATAAGACTTAAACTGTGTATTCGTTTACGGGAATTCCCTGCCGGTGCCGGAAGCCGAATTTGCCGGTATATCGAGCAGATTAAAGAGCATGCTGATTGGTTTGGCGGCTTATTGTGCCGGGAGGCGAATATGCCGCTGTAACGTGTGCCGCTGTAACGAATTCTGACTGTATATATAAAAAGAGGGTGTTTTTTTCTCTAAAAATCTGCAAATTACTTAAAGTGCAAATCCTGATGGGACGGCTCGTCACAAGCAAAATACCATAACCCCCATTTGTCTAGTCACAGCCACATATGACCTTGCTGTTGAATGGACGTAAAGCACCAATCAATCGGTCAATCCATTATCATATACAGTGGAACCCCTCCAAACCGGACCCCCTCTATACCGGAATTCGCGCTATACCGAACATACTACCACGTCCCGAATATTCTGCTATATAAACACATTAGTTTCTACCCCTCTATTCCGGAACCCCTCTACTCCGTAATCCGGACGCCATTTCAAGTCCCAAAACCATATTTCAGCGTTAAAATAACCCCGGAAAACCGGAAACACGGTCACCTGTCAGGATGTCATCCAAGAAATACACCGCGCCCAATTGCAATGTTGTTGTTTCAAGCGGGTGTCAAAATCACACCGTGTTTACAATAGACTGGTTCCCGGTAGTATTGTTCAGCTCTGGTTCCCAAAATGCGGAGCCACGAGAATGAGACGATTCTAACGGACTCCCAACTTGACATTTGTGTGGAAGAAATAACAAAATTGATCAAATTACGCGCTATCCATGCGTGTAATGCGCTAAGCGGCGTGTTTTTTGAACGTCATAAGCGGAATTACAAAGTTAAGAATCTATTCAATACATGTGACCTAAATACGAGACATGTTTGCTGTTTTACAAGCTCATTACAGTAGCATGGTTCACAATTTAATTATACACGTACGTAACAATTACGGAAATAAAATAATTGGCACATTATTTGTGAACCCACCGAACGATTAATTGAGATAATCTCATAATTACTTAACCAGGCTGTAAACTCGTGACTGTAGCCTGTGGGCTATTGTAGCAGCTCGCGGTAACTACACAGCACACGCGAAATGTGTAATATGCTCTTTGCGACCAGTGTAGACCGTAGACTCAGATTACATTGCGAATCTGCACTATTTGCTATACCCCTTGCGAATCTGCACTATTTGCAATGTCAATAAAAAAAATACATTCTGGTCTTAAAAGAGCGCTCCAGCTGATCAAGAAAGTTCCACAGTGGCACAAAATACTTAGGGGCCTTTATCCCATGTCATCTGCACTCTGTTTATTGGGAATTACACAACTGGGTAGCCGAGCGTAATTTGGGGGTACATTTATTATTTCTCCATACAAATGGCAAGTTGGGAGTGCTTTAGAATCGTCTCATTTGCTTTCAATATGGTAATAATGGTATATACTATACAAATCCAAGAGTTAATGATGGAAAACATACATTTCCTTAACTGGAAATAGAAAACCCCTCTAAACCGAAAACCCCTATAAACCGAACTTTTCAGTCTGTCCCCAGGGTGTTCGGTTTAGAGGGGTTCCACTGTAGTAGACTGATCCAGGCATGAAAACGTGTTTTGACAGCTGATCAGATGTAAAATTCCAATCAATCCATCAACCCATGACGCACATTGGGGCAGTCTGATCAGGATACAAAAATATGTTTGGACAGCTCATTGGAGATGATTCTCATGTGCTGCCAAAACATTGTATTTTCCTAAGAAATAAAATAATAATGAAAATCAGCGGATATCAATATTTTGTCGGTCAACTAAGCTGGGACAACACATGGTGTATACTGAGTTGAGTCAATACTGTGTGGCTCAACTGTTGGTTATATATGCGTCTATATGGGGCTCTAATATCCTCACAGTCTGATCAGGATCTGCAATGTTCGCAATTCCATCAATGTGTTATGAACTGGAATTTGGTCCGACCCCATACATTACTTAGCGTGCGGTGTAGGTCATGATGAGACTGCGCGGATATGCAGGCTGAGCTGGGTCTTCACAGGTCGCCAAAACAGTTGTTTGTTATTTAAGAGACAATCATTTAACAAAGATTCAACTTTATAAAATTATTGGTCGATTTTGGACAATATTCATATCAGAATGTTTGTTATTTTACATGGATTCTAAATATTGTATTTATTTCCAAGTCAGGGATAATATTGAACTTTTATTCAAAGAATTGCGAAAATTCTTTTATTGTTCACAGATATTAAAGATATTATACTTATGCAGATATATGAATTATTATCAACACATTCTTGTCTTAAATATGTCATAATGAGGTATAAATCTTGAAATATAGATGAGTCGTATATGTAAAGTTATACACAGACATATGTCGGATGCCAATACTCATGCGAAGTTGGTCGGTGTTTCAGTCTTGATATGCTGATGAATGCGTGTGCTGGGCTCCATATTTGAGTGTCAGTGTATATATCTGTTAAACGAATGATGATGAATGAAATGGATGAACCCATGTGAATGTTGATGTATGCATGGCCAGACTACAAATACTTGACTTTATTTAATGTGTGCACGGGAAAACTGTCAGTGTCTGCGTAATATTGCTATACATTCCTCGATAAATATGTCCAAATTATTTCAAGACAAAATGGAGTCGACACATGCAGAAAGATATCCGTTACTGTGTAAAATGATTAAGAACAAGAAATGCGTCTGTCGAACGTGGATGCCACCTGCAGCATATTTGAGAAACTGTGACAAAGTGGTTAACCGAAAAGTGTGACGGACGGACAGACGGACAAACGGACGGTCCAAACACTATATGCCACCCGTTTCTTCGAAACCCGGTGGCATAACAAGAAATGCGTCTGTCGAACGCGGATGCCACCTGCAGCATATTTGAGAAACTGTGACAAAGTGGTTAACCGAAAAGTGTGACGGACGGACGGACAGACGGACGGTCCAAACACTATATGCCACCCGTTTCTTCGAAACCCGGTGGCATAAAAATGTAATATGCATGATGAGCATCACAAAATGCTGGAGGTAAAATAGAGACGCATACCACACAGTAACAGGCAACACATCGTTATAGAATACAACACGGCCAATTATGCTATAAAATAACACGTCACAATGACAAATACGTGTACAATTAACTGTACATGTATACACGTACACGATATCAAAATATGGGAACATAAAGGGCATTTAATTATGCGACATGGGGGAGTGGCCGTGCACCCTGTATGCTATGGTAATTATGAATGACTCACCATGTCGATAGTGTCCCCAAAGATGTGATATTTGAGAATCTCCAAGTTAATAGTGAAGGTACAATGAAATATTTAATTATTTACTTAATGGAGGTGCGTTGTAATTGCTAGAAATCGGCCAACTCCCCGGCCCGCGAGCCGGGGGCAGTATTTATAGAGTTCAAGTCACGTGGGCTCTTAGGGACCGAAACTGTCCCAGAAAGCAATGTCTTTCGGACAATTGTGCCCGAATGACCTAATAAGGAATGGACGTATACTGCTGCGCATGTCAAACGCAATATTCCTTGCTCCGCCCATACGTACGGTGCCCGGCTCAGTAAACTATGTACAAATAGTACCGACCCGCTACTCACAGGCGGTGCGCAAATAGGGAACCAAGCAAGACACGTGTATGCGGTGTGTAGCAGACAACAGACAGTCCGGTACTTTCGGTTTGAACTGAATGACATATATGGCCCACGGCCACACTACAATTATATTGCTATCTGGAATAACCAGGATAAAGCGGAAATGCTGCTAATATATAGTATATTTAGCTGTTAATATGTTTGTTTGGAAAATCCATACTTACAATTACTTTGATAGGTGGAAATAAATGCAAATTGTGTCGGATTTAATCCCCATACATTGCATCTTTACAGTCTGCTCTAGTGCATTTTTAATACAAAAAACCTACAAATTAAACGTAAACAAATAAATCTGTATGTATCTGCAATACGTTTATATTTTATACATTTTCAATGCCACCATGAACACGATTCTCACACTGTGTATATCATGCATTTATCGTATTTGTATATTTGCAAACAAGTCTTGTGTTCACACAAAATATTTCCCATTACATTTTACAGAGGTAATTATTTCGTCCTTTGCAGAGAAATAACCATTCAATAAAGAGAGCATAGCTTTGTCAATGCCAGTATAGGAGTCATGCCAATATAGGATTCATGTACTTGTATAGGCCACATAATCATTCTGTAATTGCTGTCTGCATCGGGGGATCGGGGAAAAATACGGTATCCCAAATGCACAGAGTATATGTCTGTTTGAGCTTATCTCTGTATTCAATCAGCTACACAACATGTATTGCCATTGTCAGCAATCTTAGGCAAAATGCAATCTAATATGTCACTGCGTCTGAACAATGAGTGAGATAAACCATTAAGTTGATAATAGTCAGTAAAATATATATCAAATGTATGTATGTTCCGTGGATGACTGTGAATTATTATAATAAATACAGAGATAAGAAACAATCACTACAATTACAAAATGGCACATGGCCCATACAATCAAATAACATTGTCTAAACCATAGTCTTACAAGAACAATAGATGGTGGATTTAACCTCAATGTACGTTCATTTAACAATATCCGTCAATTGGATGTGTATATAGATAAATGCGAGGTCGCATTTAAAAGAAGACAGGGGGAGGGGGGGGGGAATTGTTATGAACTGGAATTTGGTCCGCCCCATACAGTACTTAGCGTGCGGTGTAGGTCATGATGAGACTGCGCGGATATGCAGGCTGAGCTGGGTCTTCACAGGTCGCAAAACAGTTGTGTTATTTAAGAGACAATCATTTAACAAAGATGTCAACTTTATAATTATTGGTCGATTTCGGTCAATATTCATATCAGAATGTTTGTTATTTTACACAGATTTTAAATATTGTACATGTATTTATTTCCAAGTCGGGAATAATATTGAACTTTTATTCAAAGAATTGCGAAAATTCTTTTATTTTTCACAGATATTAAAGTCGAAAATCTGCATATTAATTTGTCTGTATGTTATGCAACGCTGTCAAGATTAAGCCATAAACCGTCCAAGCTGACAGCCGATAAGTAAGTTCGATAAGTGATCTCATTCCAGAGATTGCAACAAAGAAAGTTTGACTCTTTGTCCACGGTGAGACCCAGGACCCTAAACCAACGTCATAGGTTCATTATTTAATGAGATAATACTTTCTGATATCACGTGGTGCACAATAAACAATTTCATTGGTTAATCTAGTGAAATATATTCAGAGAGTTGCAAAATAGTTGTACACAAGGAAACATAATGTAAAAGTAATAAACGGACATACAGCCGCCATTTGGCGCGCTGGCAGTGGGTTTGGAGATACATCTTCAACATGTTACATTTGTACTTGGTAATTTATTGACATGACAACAAACACGAAACATACAAAATAAAACTGTTAAACGTGGTTATTTGTTAAATTCATTATTTGGAAAGAATGAGAGAATTCCCCGTATAAATAAACAACGAAGAACACTTACCGTATGCAATCCAAATAAACAAAGAGTACGAAACTTCAACCTCGTAATAAATGTCCTACTTCTAACAAGAATGTAGATCATTATCAGGCTACAGGAGTGTGCTATTTTATCAGGAGCTACACTGGTCACAATTCCCATGAACCCCATTTCTCCAGTCACAGCCACATTTGATGCAGGGACCATTCATTATTGCCTGTACATAGCTATGCAACCATTGTCCTCCCATGTTCTGCTTGTGCTTTATTTCTACCATATTCAATGGTTTAATATTGTGTGAGGCTTCAATGGCTTCTGTATCCTTTGAAGGCTTCCTTTAACCCTTTCAACACCACAGGCCTGTATAGTCGCATTGGCAAACAGTGTGGATCCAGATGAGCCGGCTCGTCACGATCTCATCAGGATCTGCACTTTTTGCAAGTAATTTTCATATTTTTAAGACAAAAAAACACCCCTTTTTCATAAATGGACTAGTCTGAAAATCAGTTTGTGACAATAATTGGATTGGTATGGAAATTAACATATAAAAATCCATTCCAGTTACTTAGGAGTGAAAGGGTTAATATTTCAGTACATCACTTGTGCACAAATGCCTCACATCCATGAGGCCCTTAACCCTTAGACCGCTATCTTAATTTTGTTGTTGTCTGCTGTTTATTTTCCATTTTCCAATTTTATCATCAAAAACATGGTTTGACAGCAGTTTAGAATCATTTCCATTGGAAATGATTCTGAAGTGCTGTCAAACCATGTTTTTATTGAGAAATTAGGCAAGATATAAAAGCAACAGCAGACAACAATTGTTGTGAGTGGCAGAAGACCAGACTTCACAGGTGCATGGATATAGATCAGGGGAAGCCACCTATTGAAACTGGGGTTTCTTGCACCAAGTTCAAGGTCACCTGCACTATAAATATATTTATTTTTCTCACTTTGTGCATTTCCACTTGGAAACCACCATGGGGGTTTTGTCCCGGTATGCATTTTTTCACCGTGGGGGTTTTGTCCTACATTCGTGGTTTTGAGATCTATAAACAGAGCATTTTCTTTTCAGAAATTTAAAAACCGTTATTCAAGTGTGGTATCGAGTATATATGTTACAGCGACTGAGAAAACGGACTTGATACCATTTACATTTGTGGATCCTGATTGCAGTCAGTTCGCATGGATGGGTTGTGGCCTAGACGTTAGGACACAGTGTCACTGGACTTGAATGTTACATTAGTGACTAAATACCGAGCAGCGTGGCCCCTGATCAGACTGCGTGGATGTGAAGTATGATCAGGAGCTAGGCTGGTCACAAACATCATAAGGTACATTTTGTCAGCCAGGGGTCAATATGTAAAATACTAACTTAATATGCATACATGTATGCGCTATGTCTGGAGAAATGGGGCTTATGGGTTTTGCGACCAGTGTAGATCCAGATCAACCTGTGCATCCGCACAGTCTGATCAGGATCTGCACTGTTCGCCATGCCATCAATGCAACAGGTACATTTTCTTAGTCGGGGCCTGAGGGGTCAATATGTAAAATACTAACTTAATATGCACATCAGTTTGAAGACATCTCTGAATACAGGACCATCAGTTTATATAATTCACACATATTATGGTAGACAGTTTTGCTGAATAAGGTTAGTAAAAACTACTACGGCTTATATGATGGTTTAAACTTTGGTTTTGAATGAATGGATCTGAAAGGTAGATGGTATAAGCGTGAACAAGACACAGCTCTGAGTGAGTGTTAACCCATTGAAGTCTAGAGACAACACTTTTTTATTGAAAAAAATTATTTTCTTTATTTCTCCATAAAAGTATATGTTTTTTACCACTCATTTGAACCGTCTCATTGAGAAATAGAGAAATAGAGAAAATAACAAAAAAAAATCTCCAAATATTCCTACTACTGTAATTGTATCCAGCCTATAATGAGTTAATGTAGCTCTGAGAGCCAGGAGGCATGAATTTATATAAATTGTTATGCTGGTCCAACGTTGGGTATTGATTTCGGAAAAAATGCATTTAACTGAAGATTTGTTTCCTGAATATATTTGCCACTGTAAGTGATCTGATCAAGTAAGAGAAGATTAATACTGGAGTCCGTCCTCCGTCCCCGTCCATCCTTGTCCGCCCATCCGTCACTGAACTTAACATCAGAGAAATATTGTTATAACTTCTATTTCCTTCATCTAAAATGCTTTATATTTCACACATGCATTCCTGTAAGGCTCTACTACCATGCTGTGCCAAATCCACGACCATCCAACCCCCGCTAATCCTAAGGTCAAGGTGACATACTTAGTCTATTTATAAAACTTAACATCGCATACTATCTTTATAAAACTTAAACATCAGAAATATTTTATAACTTCTATTTCTTTATCGAAAATTTCTATTTCATGCATGCTTTCTCAAGGTCATATCACTGTGACAAAATCGATTCTCGAAGAAGGTCACACTTATCTTTTTACAAAATTAATCAGAGAAATCGGTTTAACTTTTTATTTTTTGCTTCCCTCTGTTTCACATTTACACAAAGCATTGCTCATTGACCTCTACCATCGTGTGACAAATTCACGTTCGTGCCGCCCCCGCTAAGCTCAGACTCAAGGTCACAAACCCACACACTTGGATTATTTTTACATATTTGAGCCCAAGCGCGGGGTATTCCGTAAGCCTCGCTTACTGATCAATCCCCGTCGGCGTCGGCGTCCACAAACTTAGCGTTGGGGTAAATGTCTTATAACTTCTGTTTACATGTACTTTCATGGAACACCTTGTTATTTCATTCATATGCACATTCATAAACTTAACGTTGGGGTAAATGTCTTATAACATCTGTTTCCTTTCATGGAATGTGTTGATATTTCATACATGCATTCATCTGATGATACTCTATCGTGCTATATCAAACCCATGACCCAGCGCGAATCCCTTACCCCAAGGTCAAGGTCACAATCTTAGCACATTCATAAACTTAACGTTGGGGTAAATACCTTATAACATTTTCATGGAACGCGTTGATATTTCATACATGCATTCCTCAGATGACCCTCTATCATGCTGTAGCAAATCCATGAACCACCAACCAACCCTTACCCCAAGGTCAAGGTCACAAACTTAGCATGTTCATAAACTTAATGTTGGGGTAAATGTTGTGTAACTTCTGTTTATTTGCAGGGAACTCCTTGATATTTCATACATGCATTCCTCAGATGACCCTCTATCATACTGTAGCAAATCCATGACCCACCACCTAGCCCTTACCTCAAGGTCAATGTCACAAACTTAGCATGTTCATAAAGTTTACGTTGGGGTAAATGTTGTGCAACTTCTGTTTCTTTACAGGGAATGCTTTAATGTTTCATACATGCATTCATCTGATGATCCTCTATTGTGCTACAGCAAATCCATGACCCATCCCCCCCCACCCCTTTCCCCAAGGTCAAGGTCACAAACTTAGCACATTCATACATGCATTCCTCATGTGAATAGCTATCATGCTGTAGAAAATCACCAACTTAGTGCGTTCATAAACTTGACGTTGGGTTAAATTTTTATTAGCCGATCTATTTTTAGACCATCGAATTCTGAAAAAGTTTGTAGCAACCCTTTTCTCCGCTATTCGGTAATCTACGAACGCGAATTTTTCTGTATCACTTCCAAATTGCATCAACCGATAAAGTTTGCATTTTTGGCAATTATCTCCGTTTAAAACTTTACTTATAGCCAAATTGAATACGTAATGAGCTGAACGCTGGAAGAGATTTAACCCGGAAGTTATTGTTGTTGTAGTCCATAGTTGGCTCTAATGGCCATATACGCCAACATACGCCGATTATTGGGCTAATTTAAAGCTTTTATTTATTAAAAAAACAGAACAAGTTTCAGCCACGTATAATCGCGTAAAATGTGTTTATTCGGCTAATTTATAATCGACCTCTGCTCAAAATCTCCTTACTAGCAACCCCAGCATTTTCGGGTTTATCCCAGCATCTCTTTTTATCCCATTGGATCGCGTAGCGCGTCATTTGACGCTAGTAATATTCACAAAATTTTCCACCAATCAAAACGAAGAATTGCCCTTCATAGCCAACTTTGATTTATTTTCGTATCATGCAGGGATGGCAGGGATGCATCCATCACGCGATATTGCGGCAATCCCCCTTAATTATTGTCAATGCGCAAATTATAGATTGTCTTGCGCCCGACATCGCGCAAAAATCACGGATGGGGCACATTAGGTCAATCTGGGCATGTGCCTGAAGACGCAGGAGCTTGCGTCTATTTTTAGATGACACTGTAACCGCCATATATATAGCCCTGGTAGCTCCGCCCACTCACGTGCTGCCACAGAATTCGGACAAACATGCACACAGTGACTACAACTTTGTGTATTGCGGAGTGAATGTTTTAGATAAATAGAGCATACAGTACAGGTGTTACTCTGGAATATTTCGCAACATAATGGTGACAACAAAACTTGCTGCTATCGCATTGCTGATATTGGATGGATTTGGGAACGGGTTTCCAAAACCTGCACAAAATCGAGAAAAATGTCAACGCTGCATGGGTACAGAACTGTGGTCGAAAATAGTTTACCATTGACAATGTTACCAGAGACACCTACATATGTTCGATGCACTTTACCCTGATTTGATCGGCTAATAACATCATGCTCTGCATGACTTTTCATGTTTTACTTAGAACTGTTTTCAGGGAGTGCATTGATATTTCATACATGCATTCATCTTAATATGCTATATCATGCTATAGCAAATCCACGACCCACCTTCCACCACTGACCCCAATGTCAAGGTCCACCGCACAACCCTTAACCCAAGGTCAAGTTATATCATATTCATGTTTTTTATACAACTGTGCCAAGTTTGAGTGAAGGCTGACAACAGGCGAGCTTCGTTGTCTTCTGACAACTCTTGTTTATTATCCAACAAATAACGCTAAGTAACGCTAGTTGTGCTAAATATAGAATTCATATTTCCCTCTGATGTGCTCACATTTACAGTGCAGTCTCCGTTTTTGTTCCACCGTAGATAACACTTGCAAACTCAACGCGAACGCAACGGTTTGCTGTAGCGTTGTATACGTTGTTTAAACGTATAATACGGTTCGTACACGTGTAATACACATTGTCAAACCGTTTAGTTTTAAAGCGTGTAATACGTTTAGTTTCAAGGCGTATAACACGCTTTGGCGTATACATATGTAGCGAGGTGAAAGAGTTGAAACGTGTACAATGGTTACACGTTTTAACGCGAATACCTGTTCGGCCCCGATCGCTTCGAGGCGTCCTTGTTTCGTCCCTTTTAAAATATCACGAATACATACCCTCAGATAGAGTTGAAAGTACATCGGCGGTGTGATTTAGCACTTCGATTGATCCCTAATCCCTGATGCCTAATGAGTCACGCTTTTAACACGACAGATGTACCTTGTCGTTTATCAAAATGTTTGCGAATTGTAGATCTTGCCGGCTCATCAGGATCTGTTGCATTCCTACGTACATGTACATTTGATATACACAAAAATGACCCATTATACAGCGTAATGTAACAGTTCCTAACTTAATATGGAATAGCCCTGGCCGATAGTCCGTGTCGGTTACTTGGGGTTAAATATTACGAACACAGATAAACACGGTGCATTTTATTTTAACATCATCAGAAATGGCGAGTCTAGGAACTCTCGTATCTTTACGCTGAAGCCAGTCTATTTCAGTCACTAATCCGCTATATACCTGTCCCACGCGTGTTAAGAAAAATTGATATTTGGCGAAACTGAATACACAGCGAGCTGCACACTGGTTTAACACGGATATGGCCCGCGGATATGTGTCATAAATTACTTGGTGGTCAAAACCGGTAAATTTACAAGGTTTATAGCGAAATAGCAGCCGACTGGCAATTTTTCTCGGACCGATTTTTAAAGACTAGTTTTCAAATCTCAATCGGTCTGAGAGTTCAAAAATCGGTCGGCCAGAACCGGAAAACTGAAAATTTTAGAAGCCCTGCAGTCTAGAAGTATATATACACACACGAAGAACGATCTGATAATGCGCATTCTATGCGATACACGGTTGGCATACCAAAACGTGTAATGCATTAAAACCCGTGGAAAGTGTTATACGTATAACAACAGGTTTCATACGGTGCTGTGTACATGTAGAAGCGTGCAACCATTCGTCAAAGAAAGCGTTAAATCGTTTAAACGGTTTACCTTAGCGTTGTATACGTTTACAACCGTTGTATACGTGTACAACCGTTGTACACGGATTACACGCTTTTGAAACTCAATGCGTTGAACACGGTTTGTTCGACTTTCGCGCATGCGCAAGAGTGGGGAAACGCATCGCATGGCCGAAAACCTATTACACGTAGACGACACACGGTTTGAAACGCAACTAACGGAAACTCCACGAATATGCAACGCACAACACTTTGTACACGTATAAACCCGGAACATTTTGACAGAAACGACTGTAGTAGCCATGTGCCTTGCTTTGACTAGACACTATGTCACCAACTACATCACTGATGATAACATTCAGCTTTCGCATTTTTAAATTCGGTTATTTTTATTACCATGTGCGTACATCGTGTGTTAAGGTATTACAGTGTTAATATGGTGATTATATAGATGTATGCCATGCTGACCAAATATTGTAATAAAGCTTTTGAAGCATTTCAAACAAGTTTATCTTTTTGTCTTATCTGCAGCGAAGCTGGTAATCAGTGGTAACATGAGGAATTGCGTCACTGCTCGCGGATTTTTTGATAGATCGGAAGAAAGAATTGCGTCACTACTAGTGGGTTTTTTCCAGATACTGCCAAGTTAAACTGAGCATGAAATTTCCTCAACTTAATATACAAATGAGATAATTAACCGACAAACACATGTGTATGACCAAGAACAAGTTGCGACTGTATTCATACAATATCCAGTGATATATCTCGAGTGTTTTTGTGAAATGATTATTGGGAGGTACCATCTATGACACAGCCACTTTAAACACTACGTACCTCTATAGCAGTATTTGCAAACAGTGTAGATCCAGATGAGCTGGCTCGTAACGAGCCGTCTCATCAGGATCTGCACTTTTTGCAAGTAATTTTCATATTTTTTACGGAAATCAAAAACCACCCAATTTTATAAATGTACTTGTCGGAAAATCATTTTGTGACAAATGGATTGGTCTGAAAATTAACAAACAGGGAGAAATAATAGAACACAAATATATATGATGAATTTTCGTCTGCTATTTTCGAACTACCGGTATTTTATAGCCCACACGTTACCCAGCTTGCAAAGAGTTAAGGAATTAAATCATACATAATGATATTGGCTAAACATAAGGTACTTCATGAAACTTGATGCCCTTAGTTTATAAAAGGAAATACACACCTTTTATTACAAAGACGTAGGTAATCTTTGTACATTTTACAACACACTTGAAGACTAATATTACCACGATTTGTATAACTTCAATCAGGGTAACAGACTAAGTTTAGCCCAATATACTATCAAATTTTCAAATTTCTATGGCTCACTAGAGCAAATGTATTTGTGACTGTGACTGGAGAAATGGGGTTTATGGGCTTTGTGACCAGTGTAAATCCATCAGACTGTGTGCCCCATCTCTATATGACCGTAGCTGTTGCAGGCATGTTACACACTTCCACTTTTCGTTATTGACATTTCTCTTTGTTTCTACACTGTGTAAAGACAAACGTTATTAAGAACATAAATTTCATTCCCTTGCTGCCGGTAGTGGTGGTTGGTTGGGGGCAATTGGGTAATTTAACGGAATCCTGGCCACTGGCCAAAGACCTAGTTTGGCCCTCGGGTACGTCTTAGCCATTCTTATATGTGTGAGTTGAATCTGGTTATACCCCTTATAAGAGTAATATAATTTGTTCTTGTCCCAGGTCAGCCTGTTCCATGTGATCAGGATATGCTGTTTGCTATTCAGTCACATAAACAGTCTGACTGCTGGCAGCAAAACAATTCAAATTGTGTTTGATATGAATCTACTTGTTTCTAATGCCGTAAGGTTCATTTTGTCAGCCTACAGCTCAAGTGCGATAGATCTTGGATTATTGACCTTGCCATTGCTCCATATTTTGCTGATAGTGAATCAGAAAATAACAATATACGTGGTATAATGACATTTGAAACTGTAGTGTAAAAAAAGCAAGCAATGCTATATCTATACATAGTAAATCTATATTCTGCGCTGTGTTTTGTGCCTCAAATTGTTGTTCATGTCCTAATTAAAATACAGATGATTCAGGTAATTGAATAGATGATAAATCAGTGGGTTGTGATCTGACAAAACCACGCTTATTATACCCACTTTTTTGGGAAAAAATGGGTATATTGTTTTCGTCACGAGTGTCCGTCCGTCCGTACGTCCGTCACGTTTCTTGTAACTTGAAAAACTTTTTCACCTTCATACCTACGCGCTGATATTTGGTATGTAGCTTCGTTATCATGTGCAGATGCGCAAAGTGAATTCGGATTTTTCATCCGACCCTCCATCATGGATTATATCCCCCTTTCGGACTCAGAATTTCCCATTTTTTTCCTTGTAACTCGAAAAAACTTTTTTCACCTTCATGCCTACGCGCCTGATATTTGGTATGTACCTTCGTTATCATGTGCAGATGCGCAAAGTGAATTCGGATTTTTGATCCAACCCTCCATCATCGATTATCTCCCCCTTTCGGACTCAGAATTTCCCATTTTTTCCTTGTAACTCGAAACACTTTTTCACCTTCATACCT
>JAQRGA010002493.1:0-12231 GCA_029237695.1 Conchocele bisecta
ACTTTCTGTAAGCGCCATCTTGTTTTGAGATCAAATTCTATCAGCATTCCAATTTTCAGCCGGATCGACGATGTTTGAAAAACTCGGAAACTTTCCGCGTCCGATTCGGTTGAAACTTGGCACACGCATACATATTGCCGCCTTGAATCAGTAGCGTTTCAGAGGTGTGATATCTCAATTAGGAAGGCTGTAATCGCCGTTGAAAGTTTTGAAACTTTCGACGTCATTTACGGCGTCGTTAATTAAGATATCGATTTTTCGTGAACGGGCATCGTGTTTATCGAGCCAAATTCTACCGATATGGCAATTTTCAGCGGATCGGACGCGTTGAAATGTTGGCAACTTTCTGAAATAGATTCGGCTGAAACTCTGCACATAGATATATATTGCCTCGCTGAACCAGAATCCGTTTACAGAAGTGTGATACCTCAATTAGTAAAGCTGTAATCGCCCGTACACAGTTTTAAACTTTCGACGTCATTTACGGCGTCGTCAATGAAGATATCGATTATTCGTGAACGGCATCTGTGTTTAGCGACACAAATCCAATCGGAGTGCCAATTTTCAGCTCATCGGATTACGGCATTTACGGCTTATTAATTAACATATCAATGTTCGTAAACAAGAAAATGTGGTTTGACAGCAATGGAAAAGATTCTGAAGTTCTACCAAACCATGTTGTTGATGTGAACAATGGAAAATAGAACGAAAATAGCAGACGACAAAATATAATTCAGCAGTGTAAGGGTTAAATTGTTGCAAGCTGCATCTATAAAAAAATATACCGTGCCTGTTTTCCTTTTCAATACTAATTTTGATATTTCTCTTCAAGTCTTATGTAGCCGAGGGGTTACAGCGACGGACTTCAATGCCGTAGGTAGTGAGTTCGAATCTTAGTTTTTCATAAATATATATATATCTTTTTTATTTGCTTATATTTTATTATATTTTTGTTTTATATACATGTATGTGTTTCTCTTACAAAATTACATTAACTAAGTATGAAATAGTTCACATGTAGAAGCGCTAGTATCATTGGAAGAAAACATAATAACTAAATGCACATTTCATATGTATGATTTAATGTATGATTTAAACGGCCTACAAAACCACGCGTTCATGTTTTCATTTATTGAAAATGTGTCATGTGTTCATCCTGACGTTTTTGCGTTAGTTTCTTCTTGAACATGGGTTTGTCTGTATCCATAGGGTATCTTGTTCTCTGCTTAAACCATTTACTTGTGACTACAATATCGTTTTCCGTCTGTCCAACTAACACAACCAGGATAGAGCAACATGATTTTGGGAAAAATCGTGTGGTACATTTCGGTAACCGTACGGATATTTTGGTAAACCGTACGGCACTTTTGACCTCCCTCAAACATTGCTAATAATTTTTCACAATATTACGCATTGGAGCAATTGTTGTACCTAAGCAACATAGCTATTTTCGAATCAACGCTTGCTAAATTTGGTAATCGATTCATCTGATAACCTCATTTTTAAACGACGTGTATCTATAGTAACGGTCATAAATGGATAAGAAAGAGCAATATTACGGGACGTAACTATAGATTACTCTTAATTGAAGTAAATGGCATTTATATGCAACAGCCAAGACCGGGCCATATGAGCGACCAAGGACAGGTCCCCACCACTCCCGGGCATGGTCCTTTACCCGGGATAATTCATGGAGTTTTTTAATTGAGGTCAGAAAGGGGTGCAAAGACCGCAACTTTCTAAATTAGATTCGGCTGAAATGTGTCATGTGTTCATCATGACGTTTTGCGTTAGTTTCTTCTTGACATGGGTTTATCTGTATCCATAGGGTATCTTGTTCTCTGCTTACAACCATTTACTTGTAATATGTTCCTACTAATTTCGGACATCACCTATTTTCGTACGCGTGATGTCACGGTGAAAATACGATTTTTTCTGGAAAAACTGTGCGCTATGCGCCTGATTTGAATAAGTTATCTGATTAGGAAAGTGGCGTACCGTGTAGTACAGGACCATTGTAGTGTGTATCTGTAGCTCCCGATGCTAAAACACTTCAGTGTCTTGACATTGGGTCCACGATACATCTGTATTCTCCACTTTACTGTTAGTCGTGACGTCACGCATGCCTACCAATGTTAGTTCGGGACGCCTTGACAATCGATGAACCTTAAATGTGGCTGTGACTGGAGAATTGGAATTTACGAGTCTGCGACCATTGTAGATCCAGGTCAGGTTAGCCTGTGCATCCGCACAATCTGATCAGGATCTGCACAGGTCAGAAAATATTAGGTAAAAAATTGTGTATTATCATATCGTAGCCTCGTTTTCGTGTATTACAACTGTATTGATAGAGTGCACGTGCATGCAAGTCATTATCATAGAGCACATGCATCTTGGTGCTCAAACATAAACATGTATTATGGCTCAGTGGTATGAAAGTGGGAGAATATCCATACGATTGCAGAAATTGTGTTCATCCTATCTGGTCGAGAGTTCGAACCTCACAAAACGCATTACATTTGTCGATATTATTGTGTTCTGTTTATGACTTGTTGCTGGAGATGGGACATAGGTGAAACGGCGAGGGCTATCACTATGGCTGTATGACCTCAATGTGACATGATCTGCGAGAAAATACTCCCAGATTCTTCATGTAGACACATATGAAATGTGCATTTAGTTATTAGTTTTCGTCCAATGATACTAGCGTTCTACATGTGAACTATTTCATACTTAGTTAATGTAATTTGTAAGAGAAACACATACATGTATATAAAACAAAAATATAATAAAATATAAGCAAATAAAAAAGATATATATATATTTATGAAAAACTAAGATTCGAACTCACTACCAACGGCATTGAAGTCCGTCGCTGTAACCCCTCGGCTACATAAGACTTGAAGAGATATATCAAAATTAGTATTGAAAAGGAAAACAGGCACGGGTATATTTTTTATAGATGCAGCTTGCAACAATTTAACCCTTACACTGCTGAATTATATTTTGTCGTCTGCTATTTTCGTTCTATTTTCCATTGTTCACATCAACAACATGGTTTGGTAGAACTTCAGAATCTTTTCCATTGCTGTCAAACCACATTTTCTTGTTTACGAACATTGGATATGTTAATTAATAAAGCCGTAAATGCCGTAATCCGATTGAGCTGAAAATTGGCACTCCGATTGGATTTGTGTCGCTAAACACGATGCCGTTCACGAAAAATCGATATCTTCATTGACGACGCCGTAAATGACGTCGAAAGTTTTAAACTGTGTACGGCGATTACAGCTTTACTAATTGAGATATCACACTTCTGTAACGTATTCTAGTTCAGCGAGGCAATATCTATCCGTGTGGAGAGTTTCAGCCGAATTTATTCAGAAAGTTGCCAACATTTCAACGTCGTCCGATCCGGCTGGAAATTGCCATATCGATAGAATTTGGCTCGATAAACACGATGCCGTTCACGAAAAAATCGATATCTTGATTAACGACGCCGTAAATGACGTCGAAAGTTTCAAACTTTCCACGGCGATTACAGCCTTCTAATTGAGATATCACACCTCTGTAAACAGGCTACTGATTCAAGGCGGCAATATGTATGCGTGTGCAAGTATCAACCGAATCGGACGCGGAAAGTTTCCAAATGTTCAACGTCGTCGGATCGGCTGAAAATTGGCAAGCCGATAGAACTTGGATCGCAGAACAAGATGGCGTTTACAGAAAGTCGCTATCTTAAATAATAAAGCCGTGAATCGTGATTCGGTTTGCAAAACTTTCGACGCACTGGCGCCTGTACTGTATGAGATAGCGACTTTCTGTAAGCGCCATCTTGTTTTGAGATCCAAATTCTATCAGCATTCCAATTTTCAGCCGGATCCGACGATGTTGAAAAACTCGGAAACTTTCCGCGTCCGATTCGGTTGAAACTTGGCACACGCATACATATTGCCGCCTTGAATCAGTAGCCGTTTACAGAGGTGTGATATCTCAATTAGGAAGGCTGTAATCGCCGTTGAAAGTTTGAAAACTTTCGACGTCATTTACGGCCGTCGTTAATTAAGATATCGATTTTTCGTGAACGGCATCGTGTTTATCGAGCCAAATTCTACCGATATGGCAATTTTCAGCCGGATCGGACGACGTTGAAATGTTGGCAACTTTCTGAAATAGATTCGGCTGAAACTCTGCACATAGATATATATTGCCTCGCTGAACCAGAATCCGTTTACGAGAAGTGTGATACTAATTAGTAAAGCTGTAATCGCCGTACACTAGTTTTAAACTTTCGACGTCATTTTACGGCGTCGTCAATGAAGATATCGATTTTTCGTGAACGGCATCGTGTTTAGCGACACATCCAATCGGAGTGCCAATTTTTCTGCTTTTCGTCAATCGGATTACGGCATTTACGGCTTTATTAATTAACATATCCAATGTTCGTAAACAAGAAAATGTGGTTTGACAGCAATGGAAAAGATTCTGAAGTTCTACCAAACCATGTTGTTGATGTGAACAATGGAAAATAGAACGAAAATAGCAGGACGACAAATATAATTTCAGCAGTGTAAGGGTTTAAATTGTTGCAAAGCTGCATCTATAAAAAATTATACCCGTGCCTGTTTTCCTTTTTCAATACTAATTTTGATATTTCTCTTCAAGTCTTATGTAGCCGAGGGGTTACAGCGACGGACTTCAATGCGTAGGTAGTGGAGTTCGAATCTTAGTTTTTTCATAAATATTATATATATCTTTTTTATTTGCTTATATTTTATTTTTATTTTTGTTTTATATACATGTATGTGTTTCTCTTTACAAATTACATTAACTAAGTATTGAAATAGTTCACATGTTGAACGCTAGTATCATGGTAAAGAAAACTAATAACTAAATGCACATTTTCAGATGTATGATTTAATGTATGATTTAAAACGGGGCTACAAAACCACGCGTTCATGTTTTTCATTTATTGAAAATGTGTCATGTGTTCATCCTGACGTTTTGCGTTGAGTTTCTTCTTGACATGGGTTTGTCTGTATCCATAGGGTATCTTGTTCTCTGCTTACAACCTTCATTTACTTGTGACTACAATATCGTTTTACCGTCTGTCCAACTAACACAACCAAGGATAGAGCAAGCATTGATTTTGGGAAAATCGTGTGGTTACATTTCGGTAACCGTACGGATATTTTGGTAACCGTACGGACACTTTTTGACCTCCCTCAAACATTGCTAATAATTTTTCACAATATACGCATTGGAGCAATTGTTTTGTACCTAAGCAACATAGCTATTTCGATCAACGCTTGCTAAATTTGGTAAATCGATTCATTCTGATAACCTCATTTTTAAACGACGTGTATCTATAAGTAACGGTCATTAAATGGATAAAAGAAAGAGCAATATTACGGGACGTAACTATAGATTACTCTTAATTGAAGTAAATGGCATTATATGCAACAGCCAAGACCGGGCCATATGAGCGACAGGACAGGTCCCCACCACTCCCGGCATGGTCCTTTACCCCGGGATAATTCATGGAGTTTTTTTAATTGAGGTCAGAAAGGGGTGCAAAGACCGCAACTTCTAAATTAGATTCGGCTGAAATGTGTCATGTGTTCATCATGACGTTTTGCGTTAGTTTCTTCTTGACATGGGTTTATCTGTATCCATAGGGTATCTTGTTCTCTGCTTACAACCATTTACTTGTAAATCATGTTTCCTACTAATTTCCGGACATCACCTATTTTCGTACGCGTGATGTCACGGTGAAAATACGATTTTTCTGGAAAAACAGTGCGCTTATGCGCCTGAATTTGAATAAGTTATCTGATTAGGAAAGTGGCGTACCGTGTAGTACCAGGACCATTGTAGTGTGTATCTGTTAGCTCCGATGCTAAAAACACTTCAGTGTCTTGACATGGGTCCACGATACATCTGTATTCTCACCACTTTATCTGTTAGTCGTGACGTCACCGCATGCCTACCAATGTTAGTTCGGGACGCCTTGACAATCGATGAACCTTAAATGTGGCTGTGACTGGAGAATTGAATTTACGAGTCTGCGACCATTGTAGATCCAGGTCAGTTAGCCTGTGCATCCGCACAATCTGATCAGGATCTGCACAGGTCAGAAAATATTAGGTAAAAATTGTGATTATCATATCGTAGCCTCGTTTTCCCCGTGTATTACAACTGTATTGATAGAGTGCACGTGCATGCAATCATTAATCATAGAGCACATGCATCTTGGTGCTCAAACATAAAACATGTATTATGGCTCAGTGGTATAAAGAAAGGAGAATATCCATACGATTGCAGAAATTGTGTTCATCCTATCTGGTCGAGAGTTCGAACCTCACAAAAGCCATTACATTTGTCGATATTATTGTGTTCTGTTTATGACTTGTTGCTGGAGATGGACATAGGTGAAACGGCGAGGGCTATCACTATGGCTGTATGACCTCAATGTGGACATGATCTGCGAGAAAATACTCCCAATTCTTCATGTAGACACATATGAAATTGCATTTAGTTATTAGTTTTCGTCCAATGATACTAAGCGTTCTACATGTGAACTATTTCATACTTAGTTAATGTAATTTGTAAGAGAAACACATACATGTATATAAAAACAAAAATATAATAAAATATAAGCAAATAAAAAAGATATATATATATATGAAAACTAAGATTCGAACTCACTACCAACGGCATTGAAGTCCCGTCCGCTGTAACCCCTCGGCTACATAAGACATGAAGAGATATATCAAAATTAGTATTGAAAAGGAAAACAGGCACGGTATATTTTTTATAGATGCAGCTTGCAACAATTTAAACCCTTACACTGCTGAATTATATTTTGTCGTCTGCTATTTCGTTTTCTTCTATTTTCCATTGTTCACATCAACAACATGTTTGGTAGAACTTCAGAATCTTTTCCATTGCTGTCAAACCACATTTTCTTGTTACGAACATTGGATATGTTTAAATTAATAAAGCCGTTATATGCCGTAATCCGATTTGAGCTGAAAATTGGCACTCCGATTGGATTATGTGTCGCTAAACACGATGCCGTTCACGAAAAATCGATATCTTCATTGACGACGCCGTAAATGACGTCGAAAAGTTTTAAACTGTGTACGGCGATTACAGCTTTACTACTTGATTATATCACACTTCTGTAAACGTATTCTAGTTTCAAGCGAGGCAATATCTATCCGTGTGGAGAGTTTCAGCCGAATTTATTCAGAAAGTTTGCCAACATTTCCAAAGCAACGTCGTCCGATCCGGCTGGAAATTGCCATATCGATAGAATTTGCTCGATAAACACGATGCCGTTCACGAAAAATCGATATCTTGATAACGACGGCCGTAAAATGACGTCGAAAGTTCAAACTTTCCCACGGCGATTACAGCCTTCCTAATTGAGATTATCACACCCTCTGTAAACGGCTACTGATTCAAGCGGCAATATGTAAAGCGTGTGCCAAGTTTCAAACCGAATCGGACGCGGAAAGTTTCCAAATGTTCAACGTCGTCGGATCCGGCTGAAAATTGGCAAGCCGATAGAACTTGGATCGCCCAGAACATGATGGCGTTTACAGAAAGTCGCTATCTTAAATAAAATAAAAAGCCGTGAATCGTATTCGTTTGGCAAACGTTTCGACGCCACTGGCGCCTTTACTGTATGAGATAGCGACTTTCTGTAAGCGCCATCTTGTTTTGAGATCCAAATTCTATCAGCAAATTCCAATTTTCACCGGATCCGACGATGTTGAACAAAACTCGGAAACTTTCCGCGTCCCGATTCGGGTTGAAACTTGGCACAAACAACAAACGCTATACATATTGCCGCCTTTGAATCAGTAGCCGTTTTACAGAGTGTGATATCTCAATTAGGAAGGCTGTAATCGCCCGTTGAAAGTTTTTGAAACTTTCGACGTCATTTTACGGCGTCGTTAATTAAGATATCGATTTTTCGAGAACGGCATCGTGTTTATCGAGCCAAATTCTAACCGATATGGCAATTTTCAGCCGGATCGGACGACGTTGAAATGTTGGCAAACTTTCTGAAATAGATTCGGCTGTAAACTCTGCACATAGATATATATTGCCTCGCTGAACCAGAATCCGTTTTACAGAATGTGAAAACCTCAATTAGTAAAGCTGTAATCGCCGTACACAGTTTTAAACTTTCTTGACCTCATTTACGGCGTCGTCAATGAAGAAATCGATTTTTCGTGAACGGGCAATCGTGTTTAGCGACACAAATCCAATCGGAGTGCCAATTTCAGCTCAATCGGATTACGGCATTTACGCTTTATTAATTAACATATCCAATGTTTCGTAAACAAGAAAATGTGGTTTGACAGCAATGGAAAAAGATTCTGAAGTTCTACCAAACCATGTTGTTGATGTGAACAATGGAAAATAGAACGAAAATAGCAGACGACAAAATATAATTCAGCAGTTGTAAGGGTTAAATTGTTTTTGCAAGCTGCATAAAAAATATAAAAAATAAACCCGTGCCTGTTTTCCTTTTCAATACTAATTTTGATAATTTCTCTTCAAGTCTTATGTAGCCGAGGGGTTACAGCGACGGACTTCAATGCCGTAGGTATGAGTTCGAATCTTAGTTTTTCATAAATAAATATAAATATCATTTTTATTTGCATATTTTAATTTTATTATATTTTGTTTTATATACATGTATGTGTTTCTCTTACAAATTACATTAACTAAGTATGAAATAAAAAAGTCACATGTAGAACGCTAGTATCATTGGAAGAAAACTAAATAACTAAATGCACATTTCATATGTATGATTTTAAAGTATGATTTAAAACGGCCTACAAAACCACGCGTTCATGTTTTTTTCATTTATTGAAAATGTGTCATTGTGTTCATCCTGACGTTTTTGCGTTAGTTCTTCTTGACATGGGTTTGTCTTATCCATAGGGTATCTTGTTCTCTGCTTACAACCATTTACTTGTGACTACAATATCGTTTTCCGTCTGTCCAACTAACACAACCAGGATAGAGCAACATTTTGATTTTTGGGAAAATCGTGTGGTACATTTTCGGTAACCGTACGGAAATATTTTGGTAACCGTACGGACACTTTTGACCTACCCCTCAAACATTGCTAATAATTTTTCACAATATACGCATTGGAGCAATTGTTGTACCTAAGAGCAACATAGCTATTTCGATCAACGCTTGCTAAATTTTTGGTAAACGATTCATTCTGATAACCTCATTTTTAAACGACGTGTATCTATCGTAACGTCATAAATGGATAAAGAAAGAGCAATATTACGGGACGTAACTATAGATTACTCTTAATTGAAGTACATGGCATAATATGCAACAGCCAAGACCGGCCATATGAGCGACAGGACAGGTCCCCCCACCACTCCCGGGCATGGTCCTTTTAACCCCGGATAATTCATCGGAGTTTTTTAATTGAGGTCAGAAAGGGGTGCAAAGACCGCAACTTTCTAAATTAGATTCGGCTGAAATGTGTCATGTGTTTTCATCATGACGTTTTGCGTTAGTTTCTTCTTGACATGGTGGTTTATCTGTATCCATAGGGTATCTTGTTTTCTCTGCTTACAACCATTTACCTTGTAAATCATGTTCCTACTAATTTCCGGACATCACCTATTTTTTCGTAACGCGTGATGTCACGGTGAAATACATTTTTTTTTTTTCTGGAAAAACTGTGCGCTAGCGCCTGATTTGAATAAGTTATCTTGATTAGGAAAGTGGCGTACCGTGAAGTATCCAGGACCCAATTGTAGAGTGTATCTGTAGCCTCCCGATGCAAAAACCAACTTCAGTGTCATGACTGGGTCCAACGATACATCTGTATTCTCCACTTTATCTTTTAGTCGTGACGTCAACCCGCATGCCTACCAATGTTTAGTTCGGACGCCTTGACAATCGATGAACCTTAAATGTGGGCTGTGACTGGAGAATTTGGAATTTACGAGTCTGCGACCATTGTAGAACCAGGTCAGGATAGCCTGTGCATCCGCACAATCTGATCAGATCTGCACAGGTCAAAAATATTAGGTAAAAATTGTGTATTAACATATCGAAGCCTCGTTTTCGTGTATAACAACTGTATTGATAGAGTGCACGTGCATGCAAGTCCATTATCATAGAGCACATGCATCTTGGTGCTCAAACATAAACAATGTATTATGGCTCAGTGGTATGAAAGTGGAGAATATCCCATACGATTGCAGAAATTGTGTTCATCCTATCTGGTCGAGAGTTCGAACCTCACAAAACGCATTACATTTGTCGATAAATATTGTGTTCTGTTTATTGACTTGTTGCTGGAGATGGGACATAGGTGAAACGGCGAGGGCTATCACTAGGCTGTATGACCTCAATGTTTGGACATGATCTGCGAGAAAATACTCCCAGAATCATCATGCACACATAATGAAAGTGCATTTAGTTTTATTTTTTAGTTTTCGTCCAATGATACTAAGCGTTCTACATGTAACTATTTCATACTTAGTTAATGTAATTTTTGTAAGAAAACACATACATGTATATAAAACAAAACAAAAAATATAATAAAATATAAGGCAAATAAAAAAGATATATATATTATGAAAAACTAAGAATCGAAACATCACTACCAACGGCATTGAAGTCCGTCGCTGTAACCCCTCGGCTACATAAGACTATGAAGAGATATAACAAAATTAGTATTGAAAAGGAAAACAGGCACGGGGTATATTTTTTATAGATGCAGCTTGCAACAATTAAAATACCCTTACACTGCTGAATTATATTTTGTCGTCTGCTATTTTCGTTCTATTTTCCATTGTTCACAATCAACAACATGGTTTGGTAGAACTTCAGAATCTTTTCCATTGCTGTCAAACCACATTTTCTTGTTTACGAACATTGGATAAAAGTTAATTAATAAAGCCGTAAATGCCGTAATCCGATTGAGCTGAAAATTGGCACTCCGATTTGGATTTGTGTCGCTAAACACGATGCCGTTCACGAAAAATCGATATCTTCATTGACGACGCCGTAAATGACGTCGAAAGATTTTAAACTGTGTACGGCGATTACAGCTTTACTAATTGGTTGATATCACACTCTGTAAACGTATTCTAGTTCAGCGAGGCAATATCTATCCGTGTGGAGAGTTTTCAGCCGAATTTATTCAGAAAGTTGCCAACATTTCAACGTCGTCCGATTCCGCTGGAAATTGCCATATCGATAGAATTTGGCTCGATAAACACGATGCCGTTAACGAAAATTCGATATCTTGATTAACGACGCCGTAAATGACGTCGAAAGTCAAACTTTCCACGGGATTACCAGCCTTCCTAAATTGAGATATCACAACTCTGTAAACGGCTACTGATTCAAGGCGGCAATATGTATGCGTGTGCCAAGTTTCAACGGAATCGGACGACGGGGAAAGTTTCCAAATGTTTCAACGTCGTCGGACTCCGGCCTGAAAATTGGCCAAAGCCGATAGAATTGGATCGCATGAGAAAACAGATGGTCCGTTTACAGAAAGTCGCTTCTTAAATAATTAAGCAGTGAAGCGTGATTCGGTTTGTTTGCAAACTTTCGACGCACTGGCGTCCTTTTACTGTATAGAGATAGCGTCTTTCTGTATGCGCCATCTTGTTTTGAGACTCACAATTTCTATCAGCATTCAATTATCAGACGGATCCGACGTTGTTGAAAACTCAGGAAACTTTCCGCGTCCGAATTCGGTTGAGTGTATTTGGCCACACGCATTCATATTGCCGCCTTGTATCAGTAGCCGTTTACAGATGGGTGGTGATATCTCAATTAGGTAGGCTGTAATCTGCCTTTGAAGTTTGAAACTTTCGGACGTCATTTTACGGCGTCGTTATTAAGATAGCGATTTTTCGTTGAACGGCATGTGTTTTTCGAGCCCAAACTTCTACCGATATGGCAATTTTCAGGCCGATCGGACCGACGTTGAAATGTTGGGCAATCTTTTGAAATATGATTCGGCTGAAACTCTGGCAGACATAGTTATATATTGCTCGCTGAAACCAGCAATCCGTTTTCAGAAGTGTGATACCTAATTTGTAAAGCTGTAATCGCTCGTACACAGTTTTAAACTTTCGAGTCATTTACGCGTCGTCAATGAAAGATATCGATTTTTCGTGAACGGCATCGTGGTTTTGCGACACAAATCCAATCGGA